>VZSF01000114.1:260022-300471 GCA_013398295.1 Chionis minor | reverse complement strand
CGGCGGGGCAGGGGCGGCACGGCGCGGCACGGCCCGGCCCGGCCCGGGCGGGCTTGCGGGCCATCCCGCCGGCATCCCCCCCACACCCCCGCGGGGTGACCGTGGCGGGGCGGTCACGGGTGGCCCCGAGGAGGCGGCCCCGCATGCCTTTCCTGCGGCACAGCGGCTTGTGGCCGTAGCAGCGGGCGTATTGCCCGCCGCGGGGCTCGGGAAGGGGGGAAAGGCCCACCGCCCCTTCCAGACCTGCGTCTGGTTTTGTCGTGATAAACGGGCAGCGAGTTCCACGTTCAGCAAGCTGTGCGGTTCCAGAGCTGGGGAACGAGCTGAGGGAACTGCTTTAAACAAGGTACGGGAGTGTTCCGTGCCGTGGTTGGAAATGCGGAACGGTCGCCTCCCGCCGCGTTGAGCTTTAGCGTTCGATGTTGCCACTGGGCTTGGCTCGTCACTTGCTCTTGCACCTACGCTCTCGGGTGACTTCAATGCTTTATAGCGGACCGGGGTGCAAACGTCTGGAGCTGAGTGGCGCTGAGATGCTGAGCCACACTGGTCCCGCTCTGCAGGTCAGAGAACGGACAGAAGCTGTGTAGAAACCATCTTTGCCGTGAGGATTGGCAGCGTTAAGGCCTTTTCCTCTACCAAGCCAGGGCACGACTTCCATTTTACACGTTTGCAAACAGATGCAGCGGGGGGAAAAAAATGGAAAACTAGCCAAGATATTTGTAACCGATACTGTTTGGTTTTTTCCTCCTCTTGTAAACTAAGTTATAACAGCATTTCAGACAACTGGTTTTAAACCAAAAAAAAAAAATCACCTTCATTTAGCAAGGACTCAAGCCACAACATATTTCATTATTTCTTTTCCTTCTCCCTTCAAATCTGAAGATCAGTTGAAGAGAAAGTTTTGCTGCAGAGATCAGATTTGGGGTGTGACTGTTCTGTAAAGAGCAACATATTTGGACCATTTTTGGAGAGCTGGAAATAACTTGGAGATTAATCCTTGCTTTCACTTGAAAATAGTCCCATCCCTGCAAATAATAAAAAAGCGTTGGGTTTAATAAAAAAAAAGTCTGGGGTTTGAAATCTGATCAGAAAGAATTCTGCATAAGTCTTGAGAGGAAGAAGAGCATTTCTTCAAAAAATGTAAACTGAAATTATCAGTCATACCTCCTGACTCGCTGTACTTGTATTGCTGCATCCCATGTGGGTTCTGTCAAGTGAAACCAAAGCAGATTGCCTTCCCACTCAGGGGCACAATCTGCCTGATGATTTGGGGTATTTTTTGCAGTCCTTGTTGTGCATCTTCAGTATATTCTACAGCTGTGGGTTGTCCTGAGACAAGGAGAGCTCAACAACACAGTCATCATCCAGATGATAATTAAGATTCCATATATTTTTCTCAGGAGCGTTTCCTGAATTTCCTGGAGCTGTATGTCAATGTCCTTGACATCACAAGTGTATTCAGATCACCTTGTACCTCCAGCGTGCCCTATCCTTTGCCTCCAAATTCTCATTACTATGAAAATACTACATGGCAGAATAATTTTTATTATTTTAAATTCAAAGTTAATTCCTTTTGATAGGAATAGTAACTACATTTCATGTATTTTAATTGGATTTTTTTTAAAAAAACTATCTTCAAGTTACAATTTGCTTAGGAGCTGTAATTTAATAAATACACACTGCATTTTTAGGCATTTGTCTTTAAACATGTTGTGGCATGTATTTTTTGTAGACTTGAATTCCAAGTGGTTTTTCACGGCTAAAAAGTATCAATATGGTTTTGAACCATCTTATGCTTGTGGTTCACAACAGCTACTCAGAACAAAATTGCGAGGGTTCCTGAAATCTTAAACAGCTTCTCCTTTAGTCTAACAGATGTTCGGCCATGAGCTGGTAGCGCACACGTGGTTTGTTTCAACGTGCCCAGATAAGGTTTGTGTGGCCTTGGTTATCAGTGATCTGGAGGGGCCGTGTATAAGCACAAGTTGGTCAAATTATTTACTTTCCACGTGTACTGAAACCTGCATTTCTTCATCATCCTGAAACCTCTGATAGCCATGAGCTTTTTAAAGTGGTAAGAAAATTTCATTTTGTAACTGTGCGGTAGGTTGTTTTTCAGGCAAAAGGAAGAAGAGTCCTCCTTGCACACCAGCTAGGTAATGAACAGCTTTGTTTGAACATGTGCTTTGTGTTCTGAGTTTTAATTGAACGTCCTTTGTATTTCAGTCTCCAAGCCAGCACCTTACTGGGAAGGAACAGCAGTCATTAATGGAGAGTTTAAAGAGCTCAAATTAACAGATTATGAAGGAAAATATCTTGTCTTCTTCTTCTATCCTCTTGACTTGTAAGTAAGACCACTGTAGACGTACCAAGACTGAGTGCAGCTACACAAGACTCGTAATTCATTATTTTTTCCTCTTTTTTTGAGGTCTTGGTTTTTTGTTTGGTAAGGGTTTGGAGGAGAAGAAAGAAGTGACAGAAGAAAATATGTTCTTTGCATTTGTGTTTTCATCGTGCATTGGTAAAATTGTAACACGGTCTTTGTCCTAATAAGCGAGTCCACTAATTTGTGTCTCCGCACAAAAAAAAATAACGTGCTGCCTGTAGTACCTGGTCAGGCGACCTTTGCGTTCTGTGTGACGCTGTAAATCGCTGCTGCTAGACTGCATGTAGTGTATCTAAGAGATGGCCTTTTCCTTTTAACTTCATCCCATAACATCCTAAGAACACCTCCCGTTACCTTCCTTTATTTGGAATACAGTAACTTCACTGGTTGAGTGAAAATATCTCTGCTTTCTACCAGACAACCCCATTCTTCTCCACAAAACAAAGTAAAGAGGACAGAGATGCATAACTACCTTAATATTATAAAGGAAATAGCATTGCTCTTGGCCCTTAAGGCCAAGGCCCTAAAAATCGTGATCTTTACCACTTTATTTCTTCTGTGGTGGAAAGAGTTCAAGTCAAAATAGTTAAAATTTGCAGACATGCACAGTAACAACAAATTATAGTATGTTCCTCTGAAAAAAATGGCATATTGTGGTCAAATTCAGCCACTTAATATTTGTAAAGTCTGAAAGAAAGAAACTGAAAAAACATTTGTATCCAGATTGTAATCTAACTGTAGGTTTATAATCTTCAGTAATAAACCGTTTGTAAATAAGCTAGAGTCTGAGACTGGAAGATTTGTCAGGCAGCCTTTCAGTTAGATATTTGAAGAAGCAATAAAAATAAGTAGAAGCGGGAATCATTTATGATCAACCCACAATTTTAAGTTACACAAAGAACTTGCTGGATGTTTCATGAAATTTTGACTTTATCTTGTCTTAAATTATCTAGTACATTTGTATGTCCAACTGAGATAATCGCCTTCAGTGACAGAATTGAAGAATTCAGAGCAATAAATACCGAAGTAGTAGCATGTTCTGTGGACTCAAAGTTTACTCACTTAGCATGGTATGTATTTTATCCTTGTCTTTCACTAAAAAGTTATTTGTGGGTCCATCTTAGCTGAAGAATTGTATCCCCAGATTTTTAGCCTGTGTAGGTATATCATAATGTTTAAAAGTGTGATACTGTCAATGCAAATGTTTAAGACATTTTTCTGTGGTAAAATTTTTTTAATCTTAGTGAGTGAAATTACCTTTATCTTTGAAGCTTGTTTAATATGTATTTCTTGAAACATCATAGAATGGTTTAGGTTGGAAGGGACCTTGCAGATCATCAAGTTCCAACCCCCCTGCTATGGGCAGGGACATCTCCCTCTAGACCAGGTTGCCCAAGGCCACATCCAGCCTGGCCTTAAACACCTCCGGGGATGGGGCCTCAACAACCTCTCTGGGCAACTTGCTCCAGTGCCCCACCACCCTCAAAGTAAAAAATTTGTTCCTAATGTTTAATCGAAACCTGCCCTCTACCAGTTTAAAGCCATTCCCCCTCGTCCTATCACTACATGCCCTAGTAAAAAGTCCTTCCCCTGCTCTCCTGTAGGCCCCCTTTAGGTACTGGAAGGCCGCAATAAGATCTCCCCGGAGCCTCCTCTTCTCCAGGCTGAACAGCCCCAACTCTTTCAGCCTGTCCTCATAGCAGAGGTGCTCCAGCCCTCGGACCATCCTCATGGCTCTCCCCTCTGGACACGCTTCAGCAGGTCCATGTCCTTCTTATGTTGGGGACTCCAGAGCTGGATGCAGTACTCCAGGTGGGGTCTCACAAGAGTGGAGTAGAGGGGCAGAATCACCTCCCTTGACCTGCTGGCCACACTTCACTTGATGCAGCCCATGATGCAGTTGGCCTTCTGGGCTACGATCGCACATTGCTGGCTCATGTTGAGCTTCTCGTCGAGCAGCACACCCAGGTTCTTCTCCTCAGGGCTGCTCTCCAGCCATTGCTCGCTGAGCCTGTATTTGTGCTTGGGATTGCCCCGACCCAGGTGTAGGACCTTGCACTTAGCCTTGTTGAACTGCTTGAGGTTGGCTTGGGCCCACCTCTCCAGCCTGTCCATCATGTCTCAGTCCAGAAAATACTACAAATACCAAAAAAAGAGATAAGGATGCAAGTATCTGTCAATGCATCACACTGTCCCAGTTCAAGAGCACATTGGTATAAAGCAAGTAAGACTGATAAGAAAGAGGTCATTATTAATAGTTGTGGCCAAAAACTGCAAAAAATGTACTGAACATTTTGCTCAAACCATAAATAGCATTCATCTCCCTTGCGTGCAGACCAAAAAAAATGCCACTTGCACTAAACCCTTCTGTCCATACTGTTCTGGTTTGGGACTTCTAACTTTGTGTAGGGAATATAAATCTTTATGAGACACCTGTATCTCATTTCTTTCAAAGGATTAATACTCCTCGAAAACAAGGAGGACTCGGACCTATGAAGATTCCACTTCTTTCAGATTTGACACACCAAATTTCAAAGGATTATGGAGTATATCTGGAAGATCAAGGGCATACACTTAGGTATTTCACTTAGTTCTCTTTTTTTTTTTCCCCTGGGGTAGTACTTTATATCTGAAGAAGCATTTGAAATTTTTTTTGAGAGCAGTTTTTACAGGGGGATTCATGCCAAGAGACAAAATAAATATTGAAGAACACAAAAAAATAGACATAATAAGGCAGAACAGGGGTGGAGGTTACTATCCGGTTTACAGCAGTCATCAGTAGATACCTAGGGCAGGGCAAATGGGCAGAATTCACCAGAACTGCAGTTACTCAGGGACCTCTCAAGTCCAAGCGGAGTCAAGACTAAGGGTAACTAATCGCCTCAAGAGATAGATCTCTCATAAACTTGATTAGTTGCTTTTGGGATCCCTGTGACATCAGCACATCTGCAACCTCCCCTGGCAGGGCCCATCAAAGCTTAGTTTTATGTTCTGCAGAGAAGTATCCTTTTTTTGTTTTTAACTTACCCTCAGCTCACGTCATCTGACACCACAGGTAAAGAATAGTAGGTTAGTGCTATTCTTAGTATTCTAGTTTGTAGTAGTCTATGGTGGTGGGTATTGTATGCTGTTTGCTGAGATCAAATACCTCCCATCCAGACATAAAATAGTGTGTTAACGCCAACACTGTAATTAGTTCTGTTTTCTAATGCACGCACAAAAAAATGTTTTCACAGAGGCCTTTTCATTATTGATGATAAGAGGATCCTTCGACAGATCACGATGAATGACCTTCCTGTTGGGAGATCAGTGGATGAAACGCTTCGTCTAGTACAAGCATTCCAATACACTGACAAACATGGAGAAGGTGCTCTTTTAAATACTTTTAAATGTTGAAGATTGTAGCTTTTTGGAGGAAAGGTACTCAGTAGCATTGGAGACTAGCTTCATGCAGTGAATGAAGTGGTTTGTTGGCCTTGCCACACGATTCTGTGGTTTTGGTGCTTCCATAGGTTGTTTCTAGTGTTGTAATTCATATTTTGCTTCATGTCCACGAGAACGCAGAGCATAAAGCGTTCTTTAGTCCTAATTGAGGCATTGCCAACCATCTGTCACAAGCCTAAATCTGTACAAAATAGGAGGCCATGAAGAATGAGGCCCAGTATAGCAGTATGTTTCGGCGTACTAAAATAATTGAGATGCAGGCCATGGTTGTCCTGTGTCATTCATTGAGGATCTGTGACAAGAAGTTGACAGTGCTTCATGTCAAGGTACATGGTGATACTGTGAAAATTAGATCACCATTACTCGTGTTTTATTTAGAGGCACTAAGTGATCATCTTCCCTTGGCAAAGAAGCTTTCCCTGCCATCAGATCATTACTTTGTCTCAAGAATTCATATTCCCCCAGTTCAAGCTGGGGGAACTTTTAACATTTCTTTAAGTAATGTGTTTAAACACACACATTCATTTATTTAAAGATTTGTTTAAATATTAATACACATGTTCAGCAGCTTAACTTCCATTTCAACTCAATTTCACCTGGCATTTGAAAGTAACTTTACGTGAAGGTACAACCCATTATTATGCTTTGCAGTACAGATTTTAAAAGATAAATACTGATACTTGGGCTACACGCATTTGAGTAAGGAAATTTAGCCTTTCTTTGTTAGTTACAAAGCTGTCTTACAGAACATTGATCTGCAGTGTATTTCCAGAGTACCACATTTCCTTCCAGCTGTACGTGGAATCTCACCAGCTTTTGCATGAATGCTGAGGAGAGTCTTCCTAGGTGCCTTATTGGATTCTTTGCAATGAAAAGGAGAAAGAAGTTCTCCACAACTCCTAGTTTCATTTGTGATGTTTTGACTGACAGTGTGCCTTAAAGCAGTGTAACGTGGCATAATTCACTGGGCTAAAGCCTCAGACGGAGAGCTCTGAAATTAGATAAGAGCTTCACTCCAGAATGTGCAACTGTACAGGTGGCCAGAGGCTCTCAGCCGTGCCGCATGTTTAGCGCGTGCTATGATGCCTTTACTCCTAAGCAAAGCTTCAAATAAAAATCACTCGGTCTCTTGTGGAATCTCTAAACTGATTTCTTTGCTAAAAAATTCCCCCTAGCGTTGGTTTTAAAGAAAGAAAGGTACGTCTCAGTGTAGTCACCTGAATTTTATCATGAAACTTTCGTTTCTGCTAGAATAGGTGTTCATTCTGAGATACTGCTTTGCCAGTCTGGAAGGGTAGAAGAATTAAACTAATTAATTAAATTAAATATGCCTTAGCATAGACATCCATCCAGAGGTAAGCAGTTTCCAGTTAACAGAAGTGGTAGGTGGTATCAGGTATAAAATATTACAACACCATCCCATGTATGAAGAAAACTAAGTATATAGTAGTTGCAGATATTTACATGTAACACTTGTGTGCTGTTTTACTTCACATTCAGAAAGATAATATGCTTACAAAAGCAAGTGTGTGTAAAAATACTTTTACTAACTTTGTCTTTTTTTTTTCTTCCCCCCCAGTTTGCCCTGCTGGGTGGAAACCTGGCAGTGAAACAGTAAGTCACTGTTTATATTTAAATGCATGTACTACTAGAAAACACTCAGTTATCATTTCCACTAAAGCCAAATCAAAAATCTTTGCAATTTTCAACGAGATTATGTAAGTAAACTCACATTATTACATTAACAGCTTTTGGGTTACTACTGATTTCATTAGCAGCTCGTTTCCCTCCCACTAGACATATTCCAGTTGTTTCAAATTCCCTACGGATAAACAAAACTCTCTTGAGCAGCGAAGAGTTCACGATCAAGAACTTTTTTCCGTGTTAACACCTGATGAGAGGAAGTTGGAAACTCTTGAGTCTCCTCTCTTCTTGGTTCTTTGTCCATATAAATTCTCGGCTCCGTCGAATCTTACCGTGGCTCCTGGGATCCAAGTTCCCAGGCTGCTGTAGAACCTGACAGAGGCAGTGTGCTGCTGCAGAGCTCCAGCAGAGAGCACTGCACTGCTGCCCAGTAGCTCTTCCTCCACTGTTACTACTCGCTTACACGTGACTACCAGCAGCAGAGCCCGGGGTTCAGATAAACACCCACTGAACTTGTTTGTGTTCTCTGGGCTTGCAGAATAAGGCTCAGCAGAATAATGAAACTTTCACAAGAGGTCGGAGCCACCTAGTTCAGATGAGATCACTCTCATTTATTTGAGCATGTGGCTTTCTTCTGAACTATCTGGTGATGACAGAGCGTTGTTGTTTAAGAGCTGGCTCAACAAAATGTAGGTCCCAGCAGCCTCTGAGCAGAGTGTTGAACACTGTAATTGATAGTAAAAACAGTGGAATGTTAAACTACATTTCTCTGCTGGATGTGAAAAGTTCCTAGGATGACTGGAGGCTAGGAGTCACCTCTGTCAAGCGAGGAGAAAAGTGGTTTAGTAGGGAAAGCTGGATATTAAGACTGTAAAATGGAAGAGGGCTAGCTGGCCTAACAGGCATACTTTGGTTCTGAAAAGTTCTGCCCTTCATAACCACGGATTACCTAAATAATATGGCATTACCATATTTTGTAAAAAAAACTTACAATCTTGAGAACAACAGCTCAAATACTACCAGTTTCAATATCTAAAACATTCATCATGAGTGTTCTTTTTCTCCTCTGTGCAAAAGATGCAAATAATTTAAATAGCAAAGTAGTTCAAAAAGACTTCTAAATGTGTTTGATTTAATTAGATCAAACCAGAGGAAGCCATGAGAGTGTGGTGGCCAAGGGAAGAACTGTAAGTAAATTCTAAGAGTCTTGATTACAGACATTAATTTATTAAAATACCTTGCTTTTGGGGCAAGCAACATAGATGTGTGTACGCTCCCAACTGTCAAAATTCTTCCTTTGGTAGGCTGCACTCTCTCTTCCACCAATTAGTTAAATCTTTCTGCTACTGCTGTTAGGTATCTTTAGAGGTAAACAGTAATCTAGTATCAAGTTAACTAATAAATTATTTTTTGGTGTTGCTTGTTGGGTTGGCCTTAGCATCATATTATGATACTATGCTGTTCTGGTTTTATAGTTTGTTGCATTTGCGTGGTTTTGGTTTCAAACTAACATTTTCATTTTCTTTCTTGCACAGATAATTCCAGATCCAGCTGGAAAACTGAAGTATTTTGATAAACTAAACTGAGGCTTGCTTCTGCTGAATTACATAGGTCACATTCAACTTGATTTTTGCCAATAAAATTTCATTAATTTTGTTACTTTCGTGAGTTTGACTAATGTGTAACTGCAGTAGACCATTAAAGGTCTCGTTGCTTAAACAGGAGTCTAACCTGGGTGAAGCACAGGTACCTCATTAGTTATCAGAGAATATTCTTGTGAAATACATGTTTTCCCTGTAAGCCTTGTTTAGATGCTTGGTTTTCCCAAAGTTTACTTCTCTTAGCATCTCGGGCTTAGATTCATGACTTTTGCCATTGATGACCTAATTTCTGCAAAAATCTTGTCTGTTTGGTGACGTTGTAGGAGCTGCAGCTAGAAAAGAGCCACTGGGTTGTGGTATATTAGTCTGTAGTGCAGAGGCAATAGCAGCTAACCTAAAAGCCAGAAGTGGTTAGTTACAGTTGTGGAATTAAATTTACGATCTGTCCAAAGCTGGAAGACTACTAAGAACATATCCTGCGCTACATAAGTCAGTAGAGCTGCACTGAAAAAATATACAGCTGTGTTAGTTGATGTGGTTGAGGAGCTGAACCGGTAGTTTTTTCCATGCTTGTAATTGTAGTGTATGTGCTGATGAGATCGATTCCGTTGCACGTGATCTGAATTTTTCCCTGGCCCTCCACTGTGGTAACAGATACATACAGTGGTTAGCATCCCGTGCTGCTCCACGGGAGTAATTGTAGCCTTTCCCAAGATTAGTATTGACCTGTCCAGTGACCATCAGAGACTCTCATGGCTCAGGTACGTGAATTTATTCTTTCAAGGGAGAAGAACATCTCCACGTAAGGCGTATTTCATACTTGTGTGCACTGGAGGTCTCTTTCCTAAGAATGTCTTCTCCTGCTTCTTCCCACCTCTCCCTGGTGGAACATGGTGTTCCAGAGTCCGTGCAACTGGAAAAACAGCACCTGAAGTCAGTGTCAGCCCTTCACCGGGGTCATCCTTGGAAAGGCCACAGAGAAGGCTTCCCTCTTGCACCGCTGCGTTACTATGGGTCGGATCCCACACTGGTGAGAGCTCGCCTCTTCTGCCAGCCCGTACACTTCCCTCGCCTATGCGCAGACACCTCAGCAGAGTTCCGCGGAACTAGACCAGCAGCTGCGTTCTCCCTGTGGAGTTCCCTGGTTTTCCAGCCTTCGGTGTGCGTTGAGCGGCTCTCCCCACTAGTCCCTGCAGCCAGAAAGCAGAGGCGGCCGCTTGGCTTTTGCTTCACCTCTGAGGCAAGTAACACCTGAGCACGTGCCTGGGGCAGGGGGAACCCAAGAAGCAAAAACTCCACTGAGCCGCAGCTCCGCCCCGCTTCCTGCGAGGCCTGGGGAAAGGAGCTCCTCAGCCCATCCAGAGGGGAACTGAGGCACAGTGGGACCAACACCAAAGGCTGGTAGTGTGCTGCTCCAGCCTGTGTGACCTCAAAAGACAGCAGGGCAACATGGAGAGAGGCGGTTTCTTGCGTTACTGCTTTGTAAATCAGCCGCTTGAATTTTACTCAGGATTTTGCTTACGGCCTTTATCAACCCTGCAACGCCAAAAACATCAACAGAGCATGTTCAAGTAACGCCAGGCAACTGCAGCGTGACAGATGCAGGCCCAGCTGTTACGTGGATATTCATAAGCAGCCCAAGGCACAAAACAAACCTAACGCTCGTGTCTGCCTTAGCAATAGCACGTGTGCCCGCTCCAGCGGCTCTGCCTGCCTCTCCAGCCTGGTCGCTCCCATTCGCACCTAACGCTCTCCCAGCAGCAAGACACCCCTGTGGCCCTAAGCCAGCAAATGACACGTCATAAAGCCAGAGCAGAGTTAGCACCGGTGTGTTGGAATGCCCTCCATCCAATCCAGTCCCCGGCTGCGTGCGGAGCCAGCAAGGAAACCTCAGGTTCTATCGCTGTAGCACGTGCAGCAGCAAGAGCGTCAAACAAAAGCAGATGTGGAAAGCTGTATGGATCCTGAGCGGAGAAATAAAATGGGAGTGAGAACACTTACTGACTGAGGACAATGGAGGCTGTCTGCACACTTGGAACATTGCAGATTTAGGTCCCCAGCAGTGTAACTCTGCCAAATTTGAAGGCCCCAGCCCTCTAAATGCATGTGGTAAGGAACAGGCTAAGGAATTATTTCTGTTTCTTGAAGCAGCTCAATAGGAATAAAAAGTTTTAGGGAAATAGTCCTTGAGCAAAGACTTGAGTTGCTATGTCACATTATGTATTTGGACTGAAAGATTATTTCTGTGGAAAGAGAGAATCGGGGTTTATAGAGATTTGGGTATGCTGGTAGAGAAATTTAGGAAGGAAAAGACTGCCAAAAACAAAGCAAAAGTGCTGGTGTTTGAGGGGGAGGAGTTTGGGGGAAGGGGGCGGGACAGGAAACAAAGGCAGATGCTCACTGCCTCCAGGAAAAAGGGAAAGTGAAGGACAGAAGATGAGAATCCTGAATAGAAGAATACTACTGGAAACTTCGTGGGCGGTGGGGAGGGAGAAATACTTAAGTCTGTGGGTTTGGGATCACAAGGATTGTCAGATGTGCAAGGCAAATGGCAAGCTGAGGATCCAGCTTATCACCCCCTAGCAAAGACAGTGCCTTCCTCTTGCTCTGCTATTGAGAACTCGGTTTCAGCACGCCTTGGGGTAACACGTACCATGTAACAGCAGCAGCTGACATTTGTGCTGCCCCTCCATCACATCACGTCACAGCCTGGTGAGCAGCGCTGAGGAAAACAGGGCTTCCTGCAGTGGCCGTTCCCCCAGCTGCAGGGAGAGGTCAAGGAATGAGTGACAGGAAGCAGGACTGGAAACTAACAATATACAAACAGAGCAAATAAAGCTCTTCAAAGTACGAGGCCTTGTCCCAACTGACATTTCGTGGAAGAACTGCACTCTGACCTTCACACGTGTACTATATATACACCTGATAAATGCAGTGAAATAGTAATGAATTGATAACACAACTTTGCAGATGATGCTGTGACAGCTATTTCAGAGGCTCAGGCAGCTGTTTAATCCTTTGTATTATATAATCAGCAAGTGGAGGGTTTGAGAGCTTCCATCAAAACCATCAAGAAAAAATTAATTTCAAATGCAGAGTCTAGCAGTACCAGTATCTCAGACAGGATTATCCAGCAGGCAAAGGAGTTTAAAGGTTTGCCCTTCTGTGTTTTTGCCCTCCTAGTTCTGGTCTCAAAGTCTGTCTCTTCTATTAAGCATGTATAAAACATGCCTGACCTGAAGGACAGTTACTGGGAGACTAAGCAACACTTGAGTATTTTAGTATCACATATGGTTTGCAGTTGACAAAGATAAAATAGAGGCAGTTTAAATTAAACAGCTGAAGTTGATTCCTTAGCGATAAAAAATGCTGAGGTAGTTCAGAAACCCACTTGTCTTCCACATGCACATCACAAATTCTTGCCTAGCGCTCGGATTAGGGATTGCCGTGGCCTTGTTGGCATACCTGGAAAAGTCTTACATACGGGTGCGGGAGCAACATTTTCAGAAAAGCACAAATGGGACAAAAACTAAAATTTCATTATTTTTTAGGCAACAAATAAAAGCAACATCATATTCTGGAAGAAAGAAGATCCACCAGCAAACTTCACTGAAGTCTACATTGCACTGGACATCCTTAGCACTGCTTGAAACACAACCTGTCAAATGTTGGTGCAGAGAGTTGAGTCTAAGGACACAGTTTCAGGCTGCCAGTTTGAAAATGGTGATCCACACCACAGAATCACAGAACGGTAGGGGTTGGAAGGGACCTCTAGAGTAATCATCTGGTCCAACGCCCCTGCCAGAGCAGGTCCACCTACAGCAGGTTGCACAGGATGGCTTCCAGGTGGGTTTGGAATGTCTCCAGAGGCAGAGACTCCACCACCTCTCTGGGCAACCTGCTGCAGTGCTCTGCCACCCTCAAAGAAGTTCCTCCACATGTTGAGATGGAACTTGCTATATTCGATTTTATACCCATCACCTCTTGTCCTGTCACTGGGCACCACTGAAAAAAGACTGGTCCCCTCCTCCTGGCACCTTCCTTTTAAGTACTTGTAGACATTGATGAGATCCCCCCTCAGTCTTCTCTTCTCCAGACTAAAAAGACCCAACTCCCTCAGCCTTTCCTCATAAGATGTTCCCGCCCCCTAATCATCTTTGTGGTCCTTTGCTGTACCCTCTCCAGCAGTTCCCTGTCCTTCTTAAACTGGGGAGCCCAGAACTGGAACAGTACTCCAGTTATGGCCTCACCAGGGCAGAGTAAAGGGGGACGATGACATCCCTCAACCTGCTGGCCACACTCCTCTTGATGCACCCCAGGATGCCATTGGCCTTCTGGCCACAAGGGCACATTGCTGGCTCATGGTCATCCTGTTGTCCACCAGGACTCCCAGGTCCTTCTCTGCAGAGCTGCTTTCCAGCAGGTCAGCTCCCAACCTGTACTGCTGCATGGGGTTATTCCTCCCCAGGGGCAGGACCCTACACTTGCTTCTGTTGAACTTCATAAGGTTTTTCCCTGCCCAACTCTCCAGCCTGCCCAGGTCACATTGAATGACAGCTTGGCCTTCCAGTGTGTCAGCCACCCCTCCCAGCTTCGTGTCATCAGCAAACTTGGTGGTGCTACACTGCATCCCTTCATCCAGGTCATTGATGAATACATTGAACAGGACTGGACCCAGTACCGAACCCTGAGGAACGCCACTAGTTACGGGCCTCCAACTAGACTCTGCCCCACTGGCAACTTCAAATAAATTCAAATAGACCAGGCAGCGCCACCTGCAATGGTGTCTCACAAAGCAGTAACTGAACAAACAACAGCTGGTCTGTTCTTCCAGTACTCTTCACCTGAGGTTTGAAATAGTGGAAGAATTAAATCTCACACAACTCTGCTTCCCAAACCCTGGGATGTATTCATGGGCCTCTCCTGGAAACACAGACACACGGAGTTGCCATTGTGAACTCGTCTTTTCAAAAGAAAAAGCAAAGAGCTCCTGCAAAGCAAGTAACTGCTAGTAATAAGAAACCGCCTTCGACTTCCACTGCTGTTTTGGGCAAGCCTCTCACGCACCTCAACTGCTCTCTCAGCAGTCCGAGATGCTTTATACACCAGTGAGGTCTGCAGGTGAAAGCCACCTCTCCAAGCAGAAAGGATCTAGCTGGGGTAGGAACTTTTGTGCCAATCCCAGCTGCGCCGCTGCCTTTGGGACGGGTACTCCAGCAAGCCTGCCTCACCAAACAACACCCGCAGATGCTGTCCCACCACCCCGGATGCTCTGAGAAAGTTCTGTCCTCCCAGCCAGGCCTGCCTCTGCTGCAGGGCAGAGCTCCAGCCCTAGCCTGCTTACGATGCCTGGGAGAAGAAACTCACTTTTAGCAGCATTTAATTCGGGAGATGACCCCCTCCTAAGCTCCCCACCAGCCTGGTGCACACAGAGGGCCCGGAGGAGTGGTCCCTGCTGCAGGACCCCGCCTGAATTTTCTGCTGAACAGTTGCCACATAAAGTAAAGAAGCGACACGGTGAGCAGGGACCAGAACCCCTATCACAGTCCTTTCTGAGTGCCCGAAGCACCACTCATGCTGAGCCATGCTCCCCTCCTCCAGAAATCTCCCATTTCTGCTTCCTATGGGAAGAGTAAAGCGCAGCCAATGCCCAGAAGCGTCTCCAGCCTCACAGACGGGAGCCCTGCAGGGACGAGGATCCCCTGCTGTCAGGGCAAAGGCTGCAGTGTATCTTCTGTGCTGACACTGTCATCCAACTGCACCTTCCACTAAAGGAATGCCCAGTTTCTCTTCCATGAAATTCAGCTTTCTCTTTTCAATTTTCAGTAAATTTTTGGTAATTTTCAGCTACTTACCCTTTCATTTTCCTGCTAGCTAGTGCCTAGCCCGTGAAGAAACCATCCCTCCCACACCTAGTTAACGATGCATTCAGAGGAGGATCGGCAATCAAACAAGTCTGTCACCAGACAAAGGCTGGACTGAACGAGCAGTAAAACCGATTAAGCACGCGTTAAGTTTAGAGCGGTGTTCTGAACTAAACCTTCAGTCAGTGGCCCGTGCTACACCAGCTCCCCGGTATGCTGTACACCACGACCTGGCTGTGAAGGAATCATGCATATTTGAAGAAGGGCTACCAGAAGCTGTTACAGTAAGTTTGAGTAAGTAATTTTTAATTTTTTTTTTTTTAAACACAGAAAAATGAAAACATGGAAAACAAAGGCGCCGAGCTCAGCCAGTCCCACAGAAATCTCCTTTTATATCACCATTAACTGCTGAGAGGGTTAGGGGAGGCAATCCAGCTACCACAGACTTCCTCTGCCACCCAAGACACAAGGGGCACAGAAACATTTACTTCCCAATACAGAGCCAGAGCCAATTACAGATAGGTTCACTGTAAATAAAAAGTTCACCCCAATGCCTTTAGGCTTGTGTGGTAACCGTTAGTCACTCCCAGCAGTGACAGGCTGGTCATGAAGCTACAATATAAACATTAATTACTATGTTAAAATATTTTAATTCTGAATGTGAGATCTGAGAACAATTTTATCTCACACACAAAGGTATCCAGCAACATGTGTAAATAATACCCTTGAACAAAGATACATTTAGCCTATTATCAGAGAGGGTGACAACTTGGAGTTACCTTCTCAGAGTAAAAAATACGTGAGCATGTGTTCTACGTCTTTCCATTTATTGTTATATATATATATATCTTTTACATATGTATATATGTACATACATTCTGTATGACTGTACATGCATTTCTATAGCTACTGAGATTGTGGTACACGATTAAGTTATCATGAACTTTGAAAACACACTAAGTCTTCTAAGCATCTTCATTTGTGCAATTTATTTTCTTCACTGTGTCCAGAGGTTTTGATGTCACGCCTTGCTCCCTACTTTATTACCTCGTTTTCTTCTCTCTCATCCCTTCCTGAAGGCTGAATTTTAAGATTATGATAATTTCATATTTAAATACAGCTGAAAAGGCAGTAGAGGAAGAACTTGGTACCCCCTTAACTTAGAAATGTTATACAAAAGCGACCCAGGTAGCACCACTGGGTCAATGATAAAAACCTGCAGATAGTCAGGAGTAATACACAGTTCTGAAATAAATCCCTCCCCTTCCTGCCTTCCTACTTATTTTTTAATAGCTAACAGTGATCCATGCAGTGCGGGGAGAAGCAGCTGGGATAGAATTTCAGTTCTTTATTTGTGTGGTCAGTCAAGCATACTCAGCTTCCAAAGAGTTTTAAAAAGGAGAAAACCAGAAAATACAATGCATAGCCATGGTATTATAACCACTGAAGAAAAAGATTATAAGATCATACAGCTGAATCAGCACTGGCACGTGGCTGAAGAGAGAAACTCTCCGTAAGGAACCAAGGCCTTACTATCGCTGCAGTGCATTAATCTGATCGGGATCAGGCAACACCCCTGTGCCTCCATTGGAAAACCATCTAACTTAGAAATACGGGCAGACAGATCCCAGAAAGGAAAGGCTGATTGTTGTGCTGGTTATTACAATGCTCACTCTACTCAAATGAATAGCAATCAGCTGTTAGGAGCCATGAACTTCATGCTATCCTAGCACCAAAGGAAGCTGGTCCTAATTGTGAATTTCTCAAACTTTCTTACTCAGAATAAAATTTCAACCTGTTGCTTTATGTTATCAACTTGTTTCATGTGTGTGCGCCAATTCACATCATTTCTACTTGCTGCTTCCTGATTTCAAGAGATTTTAAACCTAGCAGGGAAACTGGAGTCTCTCATGTATTATATGACATAATATTTTATCCATTTAACCTACCATTGAGCCCAACTACTCCTCTTTGAGTGTGTGGATCAGAGAGGATGTCAGTCTTGATTTAAAGGTATCAGAGGTCCAATTTTGTGCTTGTGACTAATCATCCTCACTGCTAAAAGCTGATGCCTCCTATATAGTCCCTTTCCTGACTTCAGGATGTTGGGCTTTATCTGCCAGCTGTTGGAGATTACAAAAACTTTCTCCACTGCATCAAGAAGTACTTCAGTAACAAGTACTTTCTTCCTGTTCCTTACATGCCACAGTTCCATCCACCGTGGTGTCCCCTCTGTGCCAGGGAACTACTCTGTTCTTCACAGGTAAACTCAACAACCTTTAAGCTGTGCAAAACTCTTATTTCATTACAGTCTACCAAGGAACGAGACAAATAACCCAGCCGAGGATGTTGTCCTCTAGCTGTACCACCCCTCAGCGGGATAAAAATCCTCTCACCATTGAGCAGCTCCCAAGTCAGCTACTGAACACAGATGCTCTGGACCCCGAACTCCAGCATCAAACACAACCATTACCATTTGAGAAACATTTTACCTTTTCTGCTCCAAATCCCTAACAAACCAAACCGTCCTGCTCCACAATGCCATTTCCCAGTCCTACTCGATCTCACCAGTCGGTTCTCTACTCTACAGGCCATGAGAAATAATTCATTAAGGAACTCACTCACAGTTATATTTTAAAAAACCCACCACAGTTAGAAGAAGCTGGCAAGGACTGACTGCATGCAGACAGAATGCCAGAAGAGACCATCTGGCCACCGCACTCCATTGCAAAAATCAGTTTCCTCCCAAGGGAACCTGAAACCATCCAAAACAGAAGCTGTAACAACCTTGTAAAATCCCAGCTGATGGGAAACACCTGCTTTACATTGTGCACACACTAGCAGCTTCTGAGCTTATGCTGCTGCCCAGATGCATGTGTCCTTGTTTAAAAAAAAGACCCTAAATCTCATCTACACAAGAACGTAGGTCAAATGGGTTATTCTGTGTGTATCTACTTATTGCACCCATTTTTCTGTTAGAACCTCTATCACTTATCAGGGAAACACAAAGAAAAGCAACTAAGGGAAAGAAGGCAGAGGGTGACAAGACAGCAAAGGTTATAATGAGATCTCTCAAAGCAGACAAAGAGAAGCTATCTGAAGTTTAACGTATTTTTTCAGCCTTTTTTCCTAGCATCAGCATGTAAAAGTAGATTTCAAGAAATCCTAGTAGCAGTGAATAAAAAAATCCAAATATACGCAAATACATAAATAGCACTAAAAAGGTACTTTTTGCACTTGTGGGGTTTGGGTTTGGTTTTGGTTTGGGGGGTTTTTGGATTTTTTGTTTGTTTGGCTTTTTAAGTATTGCAAGCACCTGTCTGTTAGCCATCTCTGGTCCAAGACAGCATGCTGCTACGCTGCTGATGCAGCATTCAGTGTGTGTCAGATTTCTTTCATGGTTGCAGCAAAGTGTCGCTTCCCATCTAAATACAGCATGGACTCTGAAATAAGGCAGAGAAAAGAGAGAACCACATTAGTAACTTAGTACCAATAATGGGCAACTACAGAGAACCGTAAGATCAAGAAACACTCCATATGGTCATCAAAGCATAAAATAAATGTGGTTTGCCATGAAAATATGCTAAATTATTCAAATGCCAATAGTTCGCCTATTAAAATAACCAATGTTTCAACAGAGAGCTGTCTTGTCTACGGAGTTATGATGACAATGCATTAATGGGATACTTGCCTCCGTAAGTTTTGGGGACAACCCGTGGGACCTCATTTTCTGATATAAATGTAAAATGGAAGATATTGGTTGTGTGGTGCTCCCTGGTATCTGCATCATAAACCTCACTGTGTACTCGAACCTGGATGTAGTTTTTTTCTGTGTAACAGACCTACGTAGTCAAGATAAGAGTTTTAGTTCGTAATTTATCACCAGCACTGAAAAACTGTAACAGACTTCATTGTACTGTTTAACAAGAAAAAGTCATATGCTCTCACAATGCACTGTTCATTATCAGCGATTAACAGGGACTACAGCAAGGATAAGTTTTTCTCCTTTTCAAAAAGAAATCAACTCTTACCTGTCCAGAAAGCAGCAATAAGGATCCAACCTCAACTGGCCTCTGAAACATGATATCATCAACAGACACGATAAAAGGTCTGGAACCCCTGAGCAAGAAAGAGAGAAATTTGTTCTCAAGAATAATGACAGTGTTTGGAGAAATATAAAATATTTCATTGTCAGCATTTAATGAAGGGTTACTAGAAAATAGACCTCTCTCAAACACAGGCCACAGGAACAGCTAAAGAATGATATCACCCATGACAAAATAACTGGAGGAAACCTCTCACACATATAAAAATACACACTCTTTAAGGACACATTATAGTGTGATTACTGTATCTTATGACTTACACTTGCTAGGCAATCTTCATGCCATCGTTGCTTAGGCCTGTTTTCCAAGCACTGACATAAACCACTTCACTTTCACAGAATCACAGAAAGTTAAGGGTTGGAAGGCACCTCTGGAGATCATCTGGTCCAACGCCCCTGCCAGAGCAGGTCCACCTACAGCAGGTTGCACAGGATGGCGTCCAGGCGGGTCTGGAACGTCTCCAGAGTCGGAGACTCCACCACCTCTCTGGGCAGCCTCTTCCAGTGCTCTGCCACCCTCAAAGGAAAGAAGTTCCTCCTCATGTTGAGATGGAACTTCCTGTATTCCACTAAACTTATGCATAGATCTTTGCTGGGTGATGGCCTCAGTCACACTTTCTAAGCACAAGCAGTTACAAGAAGTTCAGAAACCATTCCTCTTGTGTGCGGAATGAAGACACGTAATATTTACGTAATGGAATGTCTATTTTACCTGACTAGAAAGAAAGCTTACCTTCAGAAGTCAATCTCAATAGCTTGGTAAGATAAAAGAAAACAGAAAAAGGATGCATTTTCTATCTCGACACGTCCTGTTTAAAAACCAAGCTCCACGGAGCAAGATGCAAAGCTCTTCATAAATACAACAGACACTCTAATTAAAACAGCGCTGTGCACTGATAGTGCAAGATGTGCAAGATTCTACTGGACACCTAGGTCTCCTCTCCTCAGATTGCCACTAGGTTGGTTAGCCTGGCTTCCCAACCTACGTATATGTGCACGGTGCTCTGGATTATATACATTTTGCAGGTTTACAACTCACCCGTAGCTGCAAGCAGTTGCCCATCCCAATTCAAACGCCTTTCTCATGAGAAAACCCCCAAAGATCCTATTGAAGATGTTCCGTTCCTGTGTGTAGAAACAAAAATGAAACTGCTATATTACATATACATATATTCTTTTCAGAGCATGGTGTTGAGGACTGCACTTACTTCACAATATTTAACAGAACTCTCAGCACCTGAACGTATAAAAAGCACTACTGAAATATATATGCAGAAGTCCAAAGAGCTGAGGCACCCTTACTTAATAGGAGCTCATCCAACTCATTTGACAACATAAGATAAAAACTAAAAATTGCGTCAAGAACCAGAAGCCCAACTTAAAACACTTCGCAAAGGAATTTCTTTACACGAAACAAATATTCTGGTAAGAAAACAAGGTAATTAAAAATCTTCTATTTTGTAGTGGCAATATGTACAGATACTAGAAAAATAGGAAAAGAAACTAAGATCTAAATACATTGCAGGCACTGCACAACCAAAACAAAATAATGGATTGACTAGTCTTACAAGACAATTCTTAAGTAACTGTTTCTGTAATTCATTAGTATTTTTCAAAATACCTGAGGATGGCAAATCTGTAGGCCTTTTAGCTTTGCATCTTCCATCCACACTGAATTGGGTGGTAATTTACGACTCCGGAAACTTACTGTCCTTTGGAAGAGACAATAAACTTTATAGCCCACGTTAGCAGAATTCAGCAAGTCAAAAATGCACACACTAAAAAGAAAAAACAACCAAACAAAACAAACAAAAAAAAAACCCCAAACCAGAAATACTATCACTAAAAGCTTTTCCAACGAACAGTGAAGCCTTATCTAAAGCGATACTTTGATTTGTTACTGCAATAAACCTACACTCCTAATCTCTCAGAAACTTCTGTGCCCTGGTTTGAGTGTGTGTATATACATATATATAAAAATACATATATGTGTGTGTATAGATTTGATAGATAAAAAGTAATAGTGATCTGAGCAAGATGGTATGGAGTAAGGTGTGGAATGTCCTGGTTTGAGGTAAAACATAATCAATTTTGTTCAGTAACTTCACTTTTTAGCTAGGTCTGACTGCTGAAATTACGAGCATGTTGTGCAGAAAACTGTTGGCTCTCAGAGTGATAAGACCCATGTTTATAGTTGACGCCAAGGCATGGTGTGCAGAGAGGCTCTTGCTTATACTTATTGCTATAACACCCAAGGGCAGCCATTGGAGCGTCGGAAATGGAAAAGCGTAGAGGGGTCACACCTGTGGGGAGGAGGGACAGGACAGGTGACCCAAAACTGACCAACAGGGTATTCCATCTGCCTCATGCTCAGTATAAAAGCTGAGGGATCAAAGGGTCAGCTCTTCTTTCTTCAATGGCCAGCATCCAAGGAGGACTCTGTCTGTCTGCCTTTGATCCCAATCCTGAATCCAGATTCGGGATCCAGTTCCTGTCTCTCACCAAGTCCAGTCTGGGACTTCCCCAGTGCCTGACAGTGACATGATCATCACCCTGGGAGACTGATATGGTTTTGTGCATATTTCCCTATTCTCTTTTTATTTTATTATTAATATTTCATAGAATCATGGAATGGTTAGAGTTGGAAGGGACCTTAAAGATCATCTAATTCCAATGCCCCTGCCATGGGCAGGGACACCTCCCACTAGACCTGGTTGCTCAAAGCCCCATCCAGCCTGGCCTTGAACAATTCCAGGGATGGGGCATTGACAAGTTCCCTGGGCAACCTGTTCCAGTGCCTCACCACCCTCAGAGTGAAAAATTTCTTCCTGAGATCTAATCTAAATCTGCCCTCTTCCAGTTTGAAGCCATCACCCCTCATCCAGTCACTACATGCCCTTGTAAAAAGTCCCTCTCCAGCGTTCTTGTCTTTGGCCCCCTTCAGATACCGGAAGGCTGCTGTAAGGTCTCCCTGGAGCCTTCTCTGCTCCAGGCTGAACAGCCCCAACTCTCTCAGCCTGTGCTCATAGCAGAGGTGCTCCAGACCTCTGATCGTCTTCGTGGGCCTCCTCTGGACCTGCTCCAGCATTAAAGTACTTCATTAAAGTAGTACAGTTCCTTCTAAACTCGTAAGTCTCCCTCTCCCCTGCCTCCCTTCAAAAGCACCTGTCAGCCTGCCTGACTGGGCCAATCCAGCCCAAACCGTGACACTCCGCTAATGTTCAAGCTTACGTGAATGAAAAAACTCAAGAAAGGTACATGAAAGAAAAGATAAATCACAACCACAAAGCACACGCTTTGCCAGAAAAGCCTTACTCTGGTTTTTAAGTCATAATCTGAATGAAAAGCACATGAGCTAACATATTAATTCAACATCAAACATGCAGATGGTTTGAGGTTTTCAAATCCAGACAGAAGGTGTATAAAACACATCTGCTAATTTTAAGGAAAGGCATGTCTCACTTTGGTAAACAGCTTTGAAAATAACAATTGTGTAATATTGTAACATTGCACTAATGTCATTAGGCATTGTTCTATCACCATTGGTACTGGAAAATTTCACACAAATCTCAAGTATAAGAGAAGTACACCAATGCTATTCTCACTAAAATAATGTTGCCAGATATTTAAAAGACGTTGCAAGATTACACGGTCAAAATATGGCCAATTCCTGCCCTCACAGGTTTTTTTTCTAGATACCATGGCAGAAAACTCTTAGATTGAGCAAGTCACATGGCTGCAAAATCATTCCATTCCCTTATTTGGTTAAACACCATTAACCTTTTTCTTCAAGATTATTCAGAACAGCTTGCTGAGAAGCTCTTTGTACTAACTCTGTCACTTTCCCCACACCTAATACTCTTGAACGACAGAAGACTCTCTTAAGAGGCATAGATGTCATATTAAATTTTGTACCTGTGTTTCAAATAAATAAAAAAAAAAGAGTTTAAATTGTAAAATGGAAAAACAAAATGTGTGCGTTTATTCCAGCCTACCCTCTTACGAGCAACCACTCAAAAGGCACACTACTTTTCCCCTCTCATAATACTTTAGTTCTCCTCCTCCCCTTCTTGCCTTGTGTCCAATGTATTAAGGAATATGTCATGAACAACGTTTCTTTCTTCTGCAGTGGGAGCCATTTTCAGTAAGGAGGCAGTGCTGAAATCAACCCTCTTCAGCTTGTTCACTAAACATTAAAAAACAAAAAAACCACACATTAGAGTTCAAAGGAAAACAAATGAAAAAAAAATTGACTTGGCTCTGGAGATTTTAACCTGGAATCAGCTGCCTCTTTCCTTTTTTATTTTTCCTTCCTGTAAGTTAAAAGCTGTAACTTCACAGTCCCATAGACTGCAACAGAAACTTGGCTTGAAGTTCAGTTACTTCACCAATGTGATGAAGACCTTTTATACTATGACACCCACCCACCCCTCCTACAGAAAACTTAAGTAGTCCCCTCAAAGTACAGAAAAACATATTAAACAAGAAACCATGCAGAACAATCTTCTTCAGGTTTTGCCAACGGTACAAGAACGCACATCTGTGATAGAACTCACTGCCATAGGCCACAATGATTGAAATTTTAGCTTAAAAGATCTTCTGTCCAGTTTTTTCAGTCTGTAATGTTCCTCTAATTCTCTGCTTTAAAATTCCACCTTGAAACAAAACATGGAGCTACACAGTTCTTCCCCTGCTCTACCCGTTCTTTTTCTGAGTTTCTTTCCAAAAAGAACATGGGCACTCAGAGAGGCAAGGAGCACCCAGCAGACCCACCGCGGGGGCAATCAATCAGCCAGAGTATTTAGGAAAGCCTAATGGAGCAAGCATCCTGGAAGCAGAGAAGTCACGGAGGGCATGCAGAAAGCATCAGGAATGCCCTCGTCTGTCAGTTTAGCCAAAGTGTTTCCAAGAACGTGACAGTAGGCCTTTAAACTCTCTTACACATAAGACAGAACAGAAATCTGATTTTAAACAGATCAGGAGCATTTCTAAGTAGCAGAACTTCTTGCGTCCGCTTCCTTCCAGCTACTAAGTGAACCTGAGGCTGATGCGCATATCACCAGGAAGTATGACATACTTTCCCCTTGCTTGAAGATTTCTTCTTCCTCAGGGGTCTCAGGAACGAGTGGATTAACAAATGCTGGCCTACAGACAGGAATTTTTTTTAAGTTAGAAACATTATGCAAATTTGTCCTGTGAATACATTACAACAGTCTTCCATGTTTGTTTACACACATGTTACAAGATGAAAAGACATACATTTCAGATTACGTGGCAGGTGCCTATTAGCTTTAACTCTGAAGAGGCAGTTAAGTGATCCATCCGCTATCTAGTATAATTGAGAAAGAGTAAGCACGGCATCTATGCTTCTCAAAAAAGCTAAAACTGTACCCATAGATTATAATGACGATTATTCAAGCAGAGAGCTGCTTAGAGACTCAGCAAATGAAGCTGTGACGATCTAGCATAGTCTAAAAGAGATAGGCAAAACTTGAACGGTATCGTTCCTCCTGGAACAGAAAGAGCACAGTGCCGTAGCCAGCAAGTGTTCTTGTAATCTACACATTCCCATGACAGCCTTATCAACAGCCAAAAGCTGTTTACCACATGTACTAGTTATCAAAGAAGATGGTAAGAGGCCGCCCTGAGTACAAATTTCTGTTTATTTTACTGCACAAATAAGTTTACTCTAACCTAATTATATAACACTTAATTACTTCTTTTCACAAAGCAAGGCAAGTGCTTATTTTCAAGACCCATTCTTCCCTGTAATTTCCATATATTATTTTTCCAACTATTATTTTTTGCTGAAGAGTTCACCTCTCTTCCAAGCCTGTACTTGGGCTGGTGACAAGAGGCATACAGAGAGGGCCTTTTCACTTGGAACAAACTGCTCTTTCCTAGTTTGCTAAAGCTCTGGATTTTGGAGACATACCAGCTCCTTCTCCATCGCAGAGCTCATTCTCTCTCTCCTGAGCTCAGGACACATATACATCAGCCCAAGCCCCAAGCTGCTGAGATGCAAGTTTGCTATGGTCCAAAAGCCACGCAACCGTGTTTCTGTGGCACTATAACCCACCTAACATACCCTGTACCTCTCAGAAACATTTTTACCTCACATAGAATAAACACCCTCCTTATGTAGACACAATGCTTCCAAAACACAGCTGGCTTGTGGTCAGGTGGCTTGAAGAACAGCCACTGAAGTTTGTATCTGTCTGCACAAGTCTGTATAGGCTTGTCCTCATTCAATCTGCTAGTGCACAATTACATCAGATTTGATGCAATTCTTTTGCAAACTAACTCCTTAAAATGGGAAACAAAAATATAAGTACTTTTTTTAAACATATAGCATGAGAAAGGGTGCTAAAAAACATCACAAATGTGAAGGAAATGAACCCAGTAACTACTTATTATCAGGACTAACTACTTATTATCAGGACTAAATAATTATGTCAAGCAAAACCTCCTCATTAAACAAATCCCCCTTCATTAAATATGGGCAATTATTTAAACTAGTTAGAAACAGAAAATTGTTTCTTACTTTTGCAGGCTACAAGAGGTAAGAAATACAACCATTTTTTCCAGTACTGGAGTCACACAAACCAAAACTGAAACTGAGCAGCCTGCTAGTTTAATGACTAAGGAATTACAGAGAGAGTGAAATCAGAAAAATAAGAAACTTAATGTTGTTTAAATTCTGTGAGAATACTCATCAGTTCCATGTTACTTAACCAAGTTTTAGGCTGTTATTCTGATGACACCTATCATGTGCCTATTAAGGAATTAATGGCATTATTCACTCAAAGGCTATTTAACCATTGAGACTCAATCTTTTTTTTTTTTTAGGGTAAGAAAGCAATTAATTCTAACAACTACTGTAGAATGCAAGTGGGTCTCTAGCCAACTCATTCATTTCTACATTCATCAAGCCAGTTATTCAAACACAGGAAAAATCACTTAAAGAAAAGGGTTAGATCCCAAGACTAACAGCAATTCCAGGTATCATCTGACTGCTGAAATCAATGCTCTGAAGCCTGCCCCAGGAAAGTAACACTTGCCAGCAGAAAACATCGACTGTGATTTATCACCTACACTACATGGTTTCTATACGTACATAGCAAGCTGCCATGTTCGCTATTTTTACCATACCAGGAGTCTGAAGACTATTTTCCTGTCCTACAAATTACCGTTTATTTTCTGGATCCCGGGCCACCATGACAAAGGTTGCATCTAACACAGGGCTGTATTCACCATCATGTAGCTAAGAGAGACAGAAAACAATGATATTTTTAAACTCTAAAATTGTAAATGTGCTTAGCAAGCTATTCAGTTGCATCAACTATGCCATCACGCTGTTAACGTTGCTTACTTTCACTTTCTGTCATCCCCCTTCCAAGATCTCTCACAATTGGCCAAAGAAGGAAATAATACAAATCAAAAATCTAGTGTCATGAATTAATGCAATGTAAACAGTAAGCAAGGAATGCCTATTAACTACTAGTTTCACCTGGGGGGTGGGAGAAAATCAACACAGGCATTGCAAAAGAACCTGCTTACCCTTCATTCTAAGAAATGCCAAAACAACAATTTGTTGTCAAAACCAAATTGCTTCTAATGCCAGCACCGGGAGGAGTTCAGACAACAAAGGTGTAACGTTATCTTTTACATCAGAGGCCTTATTTAAGGCAACAAACTGAATCAGAAAATATTTACCTGTCTATCTGAATTATAGCCCCTAGTACCACTTAAGTGTTTACAGCGTATCTTTATTACTCTAAATAATTAAATTACTGAATTAATGTTTCAGTTAGCTAATCAGCTGACAGTAAATATTCAACAGAAATATTAAGGAATTTTTAATTGAATTACTAATATTCCTTCTGCTTCCTGCACAGCGTAGCCTGGCTACACCCTTCACTTAATTTATTTTCTATAATTTAGCATTTAATAACTTATTACAATAATTATGGTACACAGTAGATAAAATGAACACAAGAGATACAATTTAATACTGAATCTGAATACCAACGTTAAAATTTATAAATCTATAAAATGCATAGATATAAGGAAAAATTAAGTTTTTCAAAAGCAGGGAGAAACTTCTTTAAGAAAATGCAGAGCACAGCCACCTATTTTTTCTGTAGGAGTACCATGTTCCAGTTTAATTACAAAATGCTGGTTAAGAAAAATGCATGTCTTAACAGAAAGATTAGCTACGGAATATCTTGTTTCACCTAGACTATTCAAAGTCATCTTGGTCTTGTAACACTAGGGCTGTTTCAAGTCCTTCAAAAACAGTTATTCTAGAAAATATAAGTTAGACTGCTAACGTCATCATCCAGAATTCACCCTGAAGCACCTCATGACTGTTGTAAGATGGAGAGAAGTCACAGGAACTAACCTGCAGCATGTGCATCTTCACTTCCATTGAGGTCCTTCCAACCCAAGAGACATTGCCTGTGAATTTGATGTCACAGTCCGGATATATAATCTTCTTGCACAAATCTACAAGACAAACGTTCGAGGTTGCAGGAGGTAGCTAATATTAGAAAGACTAGATTCTCTTAAGACCTCCTTCTGTTCTGTAAGCAGCCACACAGACAAAGACAACCCAGGAAGGACAGCGGTTGCAACGGACGAGACTGCCAGCCAGCAGCTTCTGCCTTCCCAGACTTCCAAAGCCAGAAGAGGAGGAGCAAGCAGGCACACGAGTGGCAGACGGATGGCAGACCCACAGAGGTGTTCAGCAGAACGCGTGACACAAGCGAGGCCCAGCTCCAGCAGAGCAAAGACCGATCAATACTGAAGCTAAGAAACTCGTGTGCCGAAATAAAACCAAACACGGAAGTGCGGGAAGCATGAAAGTCGTATTTTGAAATGAAGGGAAATATGAAATGCTGAAAAGCATCTACAAAATCCTCTTCCCTTCTACTTTCAAAAAAAGCCACAGTAAAAAGAGTTCAAAGCCAAAACAAGATGAAGTGAACTGAACGGGAAAGGGAAGAAGGCATCCTCAGTAACAACCACGGGAAGACAGTAGCTGCCGAAAGATTAAGGCAAACAGATGAAACCACTCCTACTGATCAAATTGCCACTTACTGATTTTATCCACCAGAGCTGTAACTATTGATAAGGGAGACCTTGGCTGCATTTCCTGCTTGGTGTGAGTGTAGCAAATCAGTACTGTGGAGAGACCAAAAATGGGAGTCAGCTCTCAGCTTCTCCTACGCTTTTAACAAAAACTTCAGTGGAGCAGATCAAAGCCATCTTTGTGAAGCATGAGAGGTACTTGCAAAACTAAAGTACCATATTGTAGGAGTGCACACAACTTCCACATTTTCATGTATGTAACTCACAGATCTGCCAATAACAAAACAGGGATTCAACTGCTGTCCCAGCTATAAGCATATTTACTTACTACAAAGAGAAATTTAGCTGAGCACTTCACATCAATCCATCGCTCCTCTACTTCCAATCCCACTTAATATATTCCCTTTACCCCTGCAGCCCATTGTCTCAGATCTTTCGTACCTCCTGTTTTGATTTCATGCAGGTTGTCCAAGGATACGTGCTATCTGGGAACTTATTTTCAAACACTGACTGCTTTAAAGAGGTGCAGATTAGATAAACTGTGCCTTACAGGCATAAAAGCATAGCCAGAGGTATTTATCACACTGTAATTACTACTAGCCGAACCACTATTTAAATTATTAGCTCTGCTCACAAGAGCACATTCAAGTAAACAGACTCCTTAGAGTAACACAAGGCTGCAAAGACCTTTTTTCCTAGTACTCACATGATTTTCACTCAACACAGATTTCTATAATCAAAAGTTTGTACTTACTGAGGTAAGACAGAAGCAAGATTTCTGTCCTCCCAGGCAATCTAAGATTTTTTTTCTCCTAAAATTATTGAAGTCACAATTGCAAAAACTGTTATGCCTATCAAGTCAGACCATCAATACAATTAGTAAGAGTCTGAACAGGATCTATCAGAATCCCATTGCCAAAGACAAAATACTAGAAGTTGATCAGACCTTTCTATAGTCCATTTGCTGAGATCACAGAATATACTATGGGGAGAACTAAACAGTACATTTTCCTGTGAAAACTGCTGACCACCATCCTGAATATTGTGTAGTTGGGACAGAATCTTGATTAACTCCAAACAATGCATCCCCAGTGGAAGTGACTGAAGCCCAGTATGACTACAAACAAGGCAAAGACGGGTAAAACCCAAGATCTTCACCGATTTCCAGGGAAAACAAGCAAGGTGCAGAATGAAAGACAGGCTCATCTCATCTACCAATGGAGGGCAGCCAACAGTTTCGAGTCTCCTTTCTAATTCAGGACAGGTGCTGAAGCCAGTATCTTCCACATCCCTGGTAGAAACATAAATCATCTAGCTATTTTGTCTCTCCTTGATAGACAGAAGACATGCATTCACTTGTTTCTCTGCCTTCCTTGATTTTGTCCATCTGGACCCATAGAATGTCTTTCTTTTCTGTCAAAAAAACCCCAAACCTGCTCCATTCAGAACTTCCCCTTAATCATTCCTTGTCAAAATTCTCCATCAAAATTCTCCTGATCAGTTACGGAACTTTGATGAAGAAGGAAGCCACCCAGTGACATTTTAAGAGACAAGCACCTCCAAGTTATAGTAACAACCTAGCAATTATTTTAGCTGCAAAACAAGTCAAAGATTTTGAACTTCTACAGATCATGAATAAATGAAAAGGAGAAAAAAAATACAGTAAAGCTAACTCATGAAATAACTGAGTTGTTTCTACCCTTAACACCAACTTGGAGACAGAACTCAAGAATCTATATCTGGTGTTAGTCATTTGTTCTCAATGATACATTCTGTTCTTTCCAGCTTATACACTCTTTTTCCCAAAATGAAGATGAAAATATTTGCCACTCACTATCTGTTGGGTCTTGTGTGTTGTTTTGTGGGGTTTTTTTAAGAGAAAAATCGTATGTTTTAATTTGAAATAGCATTCTCTGTAAATTTTCTCTGATTTAACACTCAATGCAGATTCATAACCTAGAATCATTTGTTAGTAAATTATTCTTGTAGCTGGTCCCTTTACTGGCAGAATCTGGCAGAAGCTGAAGGTGAGCAATTTTGCTTCTGTCTGTTCTTTATCATTCTTCTTTGTCTTTCAGCATCAGTATCTTCCTTTTTTTCCTTCCCCTTCAAGATACTGTATTGATCAGATTCCCTCTCTGAGGTCATACTCTATTGTACCAACAGTACTCAGACTCAAGACTCACTTTCTCTGCATTACTTGCGCATTCTTTACAAGAGCACAGATACATACCTCCTAAACTGTCAAGATCTTCGAGTATCCTTCCAAACCTGTAAGATACAGTGGGGTTTGACAATTAACTACCTACATCCACAGTAAATGAAAGTTAACACGTTCCCGTATGTGCTTTGTTACCTTACACTGTTGTGTACATTCAGATACTTTTCTCTTATTTCAGGTTGACTTCCTAGAGGCAGAATAACTTCCAAGTAGCTATCTTTCATTCTTCTAGGAGGGAGATCTTCCTGCCGTTTTGCCAGTAAAGTGTGAAGAGCTTTTCTTTCTTGCATTGCTTGCACATGATCCCTGGTAAGAAAAAAAACCCAACACACTGTCGGGAGCACAACAACAGAACTGCAACCCTAGCTAAAAGATATCACATTGAAGATCATCAAAATGAAAACAAGGAAGCATTAAAAAAAGCAAGACACAGTAAGCGTGCCTTGAAAAGAAAGTGAAATGTGCATAATCAGATGTGCTAAACAAGACTACTGCAGAAAAGTTTCAAATAGTTTTGAGTAACTGTGGCAAGCACATACGTCTCACTAAAGGGATGAACAAAATTTATCTACTTCTGAATGCTACCGAAATGGATCCCCTTGAAAAGAACAAATCAGACGCAATTTAACATATGAGGTTTTGTGCATATTCGTGTCTTCCATAGCCACTGTATCACAACCCTTCCTACAGTGCCAATTTTAAAGGACTGATCATCAATTTACAATCTCTCCCAAGAAGTAAAGCAGATGTATAGCACTGATTAGAAATGATAACAGAGAGAACGGATCTGCTAAGACTTGCTATCATCCATAGGTGACTTCTCCCTTTACAGCAGTTCATACAGCACACACCAGATCAGCAAACTAAAAGAAAGGGAAAATTAATCTATTTCCCTTTCTCTTCCTACTCAATTGTTTTATGACTATACAGGAAAGTTATGGAAAGAAACAAAACAGAAAAGGGAGCACTTCCCCTTCAGAGCTGCTTTTCCAGCACCACCAAGTCACAGGGGTTGCAACTCTCTCAAGGGAGTAAGGGCCAACTTACTGTCACTTTTTCTTCTGCTCTACCATGTTGGTTTCTTGCACAAGTATCTCCAAGACAGAACAACCCTGCCCAACGTTTGTTCTGACTTCTTCCTGCAAAGTTCCCTCCCCTTAAAAGTGCAACCTGACTGAACAAAACACCTATTTGGCAACAGCCCTAGAATCAGTAACAAAGAATTAAAAACCTAAGGGTTAAACATGCAATGGTTTCAGTACAAAGCCAAAGAGTATGCAAAACTATGAATCCATTTCACAGAGCAAGAGAAGGCATACAACACTAAGTGACCAAACTTAATTTTAAACTTGTGGATATGTGCCATTCATCCAGTACTGCATGCTGCATTGCTGAGATCTGAGTGCTGTTGTGTTTAACAAAAACAATTAAAACACAAAAAAACAACAGAAGAAACCTTTTCACCAAAAAGAAAATTCATTCTAAGCTCTGACTTTAGAGGAATTCTGGGTATTAGCCATTTAAGATGAAGACTTTTTTGGCTCGAGTTTTATTTTTGGAAAAGAAAGGTACAAAGCAGTCATACTTCAACATACTTAGACTCCCTTTTTTCTGTTTAATAATTTTTGGGGGAATACGAATAATACATGATCAAAGAGAATAAGAGCCTAGCAGAAAATTTCAGCTAGTTTTTTGTTTGTTTTAAATATGAAATATGGTTTACCTCATCTGGGCAACATGAGTACTGCAGAGTTCAGAGAAAGCAGAATGACAACAACTCCTCTAGAGGGTTAATGTTATGCCATTGCATAGAAATAAAATACACTAATGAGTAAGGAAAGATGCAATGTCCAAGATGATGTACCTTTATGCTCTTTAAAAGATTTGTTTCCAACATCTTTCAGTGAAAGGTTTAGAGAAATTAATCAGAGAGTAAATCAGAAATTTATCTACAAACACAAAGAAACCAAACAATAACAATTCAACTATATCTGTTTTCACCAGTCTCATTCCTGGCTCCTCTGAGGTCCGCAGCAGAACTCTTCTTGACTTCAGCTTCAGAATGTACTCTTCATTAGAGGGAAATACTGGGCTCAGGGCAGTAACATTTTTCAACAGGTAAATACTGTTACACACTGCAGTACCAGTCATACAGTAACAATACTTAATCTAAGTATTAACTAATACCTGCGCTAAACATTCTGAGAAATGACATTATTTATTTCTGACATGGCTACAACTCTACCTAGACTATAATTAGCAGTGAACAGATCAGTAGTTTTAATTGCAATTGTAATTTAAGTACAAAACCAGAATATACAAGCAAGATATTTCTTTCTAATACAAAATGCCACTGGCCTTTGCAAGAGAAATCGTGAACCAAATTTTCCTTTTAGCAGAATTAATGGCCAAAGGTGTTCCTCCAACACGCACCTTTCCCCTCTCCCAGCAATACAGATGTATGTGCACCAGTCGTTCCCTAGTTTCCATTTCAGGACCCCTATCAAGCTATTCTCTTAGGTTTGTCCTCTTCAGATATTCTGCGGTCTAAGTCGATTTAAGCACTGGCTGTTCAGTCTCCACGCGTATCAACTCTGTGTCACTCCATTTTAAAAGTGGGTTCTCAAAGGCTACATGATCCACGTCCTCCAAATCTCCCCATATTAAACCCGCCATTCTCAAGCACTCCAAGGTATGGGCTCCCCGGCTTTACTTCTTCATGGTAATTGAAGTATACAGTACTCTGCAAACCATTTCTGCTGCATTTTACACAGCACAAGAGACGTACCCATCTAAGAAAAACACTGCTGTGGTGATCCTGGCATCAGTCTCCTCTCCTTCCAGGAGGGGGGCAGTGGGGGAAAAGAAATGGATGGAAGATCAGACTTGACCATAGGCTCCCTCAATCTCAATCCTCAGATGATATTTCCATATGGTATCCTTCCTCCCGCCCCCCCCCACCCCCAGCCATTCTAGGCTGCAGGAAAGTTTTTTTTAAAAATCCATTTCTAGAGCCCTTTTCAGTTGACCTACCAAAAATTCCAAGCCCCTTCGTGCTTAGATACCAGTATCACTAAGCACAAATCAGCTTCCCAGATTGAGGCATTTTCTTTAGCACCCCTATAATCCTATTTAGACAAACCTAGTCAGAAGGCCTGGACACATCAGACCCTCCACTCAGGCAATTACCTCTCCATTCCCCCATCGGTGCACAGAGTGTGAAACAAGAGCTCAGCAAACACAGCCATAAGAAAATCAGCAATCAATACAATAAATATGGGACCAACCAAAGAGCAATTATGTGATTTCCCCAGACTGCTATGCTGACTTATTCAGAATTGTTAACAGTAGAGGATTATAGTCAACCCCAGCTTGTGCAATGTCATGGAGGGGGAGGAAGGTAACTGGCATAAAGCAAAAACATCAGTGATTTAAGCTGTACATAAATTAATATAAAAGTTACAGCAGAGAAAAGAAGTGTCCAAGACGCTCCTGACTAAAGAGACCTCATGCTGACAATTTTCCAAAGCAACATGGGTGCTGCCAGGCCATTGGTAATGCAGCCTGCTTCATGTCGAACCAGCTCAGTTGCCTCTGAATCCTCTGAAGTGCAGGACAAATCCACCATGTGGGTAACCCACCAACAGATAAACCAAGAGGTAACAGCAACACAGCATTTCCAGTCAGGCTTTACAACTCTGAAACTTCCATCAGATTCAAAGCTAATGGGAGCATATTGTAAGCAGCAAGGTTGGGTATTTTGTTCCCTTGGTGCTAAAGACCTTCTGCCAGAGAAATCTCAGAAGTTTGTGATCCACAAAGTAACAATTCAGAAACCTTGTTTGCATTATTTTTTAGCCGGCTCTTTTTTCTTCACCAGTCAGCAAACTACCACAACCCTGAGCTCTCTCTGGGATTCACAAATAAAGTAAAACGTATTTAATGCACACTGTACCTCCAGTTGGTAGATGCTCCCACTATATCCCTCAATCTGCTCCGCACTGAAAAAAAAAATAAAAATCAAAGCAAATCAAGCTTAGTTCTGCAAGTGATGAAAGTGAGATTGCCTGGTGCTAAAAGGCCCAATCCTCATCCCAGAACAGGAAAATTAAGCGAATTCATGCAAATAGCAGCCCAGAAACAAAAGTCTGGCCAAATTCACTGATGCTGTTAGTAGGCATATCACAATAACGGGTTGAGTAACATGATTCCGTAGCTTATTGTGTACAGCCAACAAAGAATGCATCTCAAGTGCTTGTTAATGCAATCAAACACCTGCAATGCTAATTAACAACTGAAAGAGACAACGGATCGAGATCAGATTGAGGAATTTTGACATGAAAATATTTCAGCCTAAACACAAACAAACTGTGGAGATAACACAGATCAGAAAGTCATAAAAGAACATAAAAAGAAACAGCACAGCTGGGAGACAGGGAATGAGGAGAGTAATTTTTAATTAGTACCACCCATGAAGGGCAGGTAATGTCAGCAGACTGGCTGTTGCCAGCAGGGTTTGATAGCCTAAGTTTGTAGCAGCCTCCAGGAACAGAGCGTTAAGGCACTGAAGACGCCTATAAACTCGTTTCCAGCACTGTTTGCACTATCAGAGTTAATACGAGCTCTGCACAAGTCTTTCCTACATTTCAAGAATAAGCTGCATAAGCAGTTTTGCCTATTCTTTCCTCGGATGAGGCTATTAAGTGGCCTAAGGTCCCATCAAATCTATCAAACTGCCCCATCGCTCTTAGGCAGATGAATTTGGACGTGTGTGGAAACAGGCAACAACAATTCCCACTCTCAGAACAGAATAAAGTTGAGAATTGTATGGTAGTGATTCCCTGCTTATTTACAAAGACTTTTATACAAGGAGGTTCAAATACTAGGACAAAATAGTCAGGGAGGCATCAAGGAAGGGCTATGAAAAAAAAAAACCACCACAAAATTTCACGGTGAAACAGAAAGAGGGCTGCTGATGACTTGTGAGCTGATCCTTTATACTTTTAGGTTATTAGACGTCACCAGGCTTGGCACTTTTTAAGTTCGATGCCCTGCCAGGGTATTCACAGTGATCAGCAAGCTGCCCGAGAGCGAGCAGAGCCTGATTTCCCAGGTATTGAAATCACATACTTCGCTCAGGCAGATCCACCTGGCTCTGCCCCACTTCTCCCCATACAGTCACTTCGGTTTCTGCTGCTTTCCTGCCCAAGGTCTCCACCCCTCCACCACTGCAATATCCCCACCTCCCCTTTCTTGTTCCTTCCCCTGAAAGACCCTCAACTCCCCTCCCTAACCCCCCAGCCTGCTTCTGTTTTGCCTGTCCTCTAGAGAAGCACCAGCATGAGCTGTGGTGAGACTGGAGCTGCTCAAGGCTGACTGCCGGCCACCACGTAGATCCCAGTCACTCTCCAACTGCCACCAAACACCATGGTCCATGGCTGACCCCAGCACCTGCTCCAGCATCCCGATGAACCTCCGATTCAGAAGCCAATTTTCACAAAGCTTGTGGAAACACGGTTCTCTCTGAGATTTGTGCCCATCCATTTTGGCTGACATCAAGCAACAAACGATTCTGGGAGAAAGGTTGGGGGGGAGGACAAGAAGATAGGCAGACAAAGACAAAAACAGATTGCTTCGGCCTCATTTCTTTAGGAAATTAGGCTAAAAACATGTTTTGAAATTAGAAGAATTCCGCTACCAATTCTAAGAACAAAAAAATTTCAGTGAAATAAATTGATTCAAAATTTTAAGAGTTTTTTAGGGGGTTTTTTTGGAAAGGGTGAGGGTCTGAGTTTTTTTTCTTAAGAAGCACCGGGCTTGTTTACAGAATAGGCACTACTTTCCTGTTACTCATACTCCACCTGTGAAGCTGCCGTAGCATGCATTCAATCAATACAGTGTTAGCAGAAACACTGTTATGGCTTCTAGAACACAAAACCTCAATTTTTTCAAAAGTGTGCAGACTGTGCTGGGATGGAGGGGAAATAAGCAACACTTTCTCTTTGCTAAAAATAAGTTCATCTTCCCTTTCAACTCTGACGAGGTAAAAAGCTTTGAAAAAAGTCTCAGGTCCAAACCTGCAAACATATATATATATGCCGTTAGTCCCATTTAATACTTCTGATTTCAATTTTAGGCATACAAGTAAACATTTGCTAGGCTGAGACCACATAATTTTTATTTTCACAATAAAAGGGATGAAGTGTAAAAGCGTTTCTAAAATGTTGCCGAGCTAAGTCTATTTCATTTTACAGGCTCATAAGTACATCGGTTTCCTCTTTTTTTCCCCCCTGGGAAAACTATATTGCTCTTCCAGATACTAGTTATCTTACAATAGAAATTTAAGTAATTAAGCTTAAAAATACCAAACTCTTTTCTTATTTGGCTAAAGTCTTAGATGTGCAAAACAATTACAGCAAGTGGGGCTCATCCATCATGATGATGTTGTGTATTTCACAGTATCTCCTAAACGGTGGCAAGTGGATTATTAATGCAGGCTCTGAGTTCATTTGCACTGTGCTGTGACAAAGGACATGAGGGCACCTGGATGAGGTCACTGCATTCATCTCTGCCAATGAGATCCACGCTCCCATTTTCCGGTGCCTCCACAAGGCTTTATCCAGGTTCAGATAGACCACTAGGATGTATTTTACCACCAGTTTTGGTACAGAGCTTGGTCTGGACTTCAGTGAAAGATGCAGAGGCAAATGTCTAAAACGAAGCTAAGTACTGCAGGAGTTGCTGTGTGAGAGATTTTGTACCCCACAAGCCTCTTAGAAATGTGTTACCCAGCACAGCAGCAGAAATACAGTGTGCCAACAGAGATCTAGTACAATAATACTGCTACAAATAAGGTCAGAGCCATTCACTGAAGGGAAAGAGGCTTTAAGCAAGTCGACAGAGGACAATAATAGCATTTCATTTTTCATGAATGCTGACGTAAGGAAAAAGAGTAGCTGAGTAAGTTCAGTGTTACAGCAAATATTAAAATATGTACAGATTACCACAACACACCATTATTCACATGAATGGGTAAGTGTCCTGTGGAGTGGAAAACACAGGTTAGATTAACAATTAAAAGAAACAATGCAAATTACATCTATTAAGGGGTTACCTGATTATTCTACCTGCTTGAGTACCATTTACGCACATGTTCCTAAATTTTAGTAAGCAACTGCAGGCAACCTGCCCTTGCCTGATTGACAGTCCGTTATCTTTGAGTTTTCAACTGAGTCGGCCCTTTCCTTCAGAGCCAAGCTTCCGGTTCCTTTGTCTACCAGCTCCGTGTACTATCTGCTTGCAGTGTAATTCCAATCCATTTTTCAAACTTGGTGTGACCACGTACTGTTGACAAACACTATTAACTTTGGAAAGACTATCTGGAGCATTTTTCAGGAATCGGGACGAGAGTTATCTCAGAGGAACTTTCCAAAGTCCTGCTTGGTGTAACCTTTGGGAGAACCATGTCAGAAGTGTCCAGCAGGTCGACGGATGTGATTCTGCCCCTCTACTCTGCTCTGGTGAGACCCCACCTGGAGTACTGCATCCAGCTCTGGGGCCCAGCACAGGAAAGACACAGACCTCTTGGAGCGGGTCCAGAGGAGGGACACAAAAGTGATCAGCAGGATGGAACACCTCTCCTATGAGGACAGGCTGAGAGAGTTGGGATTGTTCAGCCTGGAGAAGAGAAGGCTCCGAGGAGACCTTATTGCGGCCTTTCAGTACTTAAAGGGGGCTTATAAGAATGATGGGGACAGACTTTTCAGCAGGGCCTGTGGTGATAGGACAAGGGGTAATGGCTTTAAGCTAAAAGAGGGTAGATTTAGACAAGATATAAGGAAGAAATTTTTTACACTGAGGGTGGTGAGACACTGGCACAGGTTGCCCAGAGAGGTGGTAGATGCCCCATCCCTGGAAACATTCAAGGTCAGGTTGGACGGGGCTCTGAGCAGCCTGATCTAGTTGAAGACGTCCCTGCCCACTGCAGGGGAGGTTGGGCTAGATGTCCCTTCCAACCCAAACTGTTCTATGATTCTAAGTGAGGCATTCACAACTGGGACCCAAAGTTGGTAGAAGGCATGTGAAAAGCTAGTAAGAATAAGTATTTTGTGTTTTGTGAAAGCACAGATACCAAATTAACAGAAAATAGTTTACGTATCAGAAAAAGTTGGTATAACATTATTTAAACGTTGAAGTTTTGTAACAGAATCTCAAATATTTATAGTTATTATAGTCTAAAAAATATTAGTAATCCTTGGAAACAAATCAGAGGAAGGCCAGGATGACCTCACTGCTTCACTATTTTTATTGACCTTCTAGGTGGTACCATTATGAAATACCCAAATAAAAAAGCTGGGTAATATTTGCAAGTATGAAATATTCTGTATCCTTGCTTCTTGCTTTTAACCTCCCAAATTACTGTTTATTAACAATAATGAAAAAAGTTCTCTAACAACCAAAACCCCTCATGTTCTCTTTTACGGGATAACCTGGGGTTTCTATTAGAGAACAAAGGGGAAAAGGAGATCTCAGAAACAAGCAGAACTCCATGAAGGAATTATTTGTACCTGGCTACTTCTGCCCTGTTCTCAGTACATGGGATTAGAATGCAAGAAAACTTTTTTTAAAAGCTACTGAAAAAGGAACGTTGTAGTTTATTACTATTAGAGCACTAAAACAATCTTTCAACACAAAGCTCTATTGACAAGAGCATTCTGACGAGGCAATGCTGCTGATCTGATTAAAAGATTTCTCTAAGTTTACAAAATTAACAGTCCTGACACATTAAAAGTTCTGTAAGACATTATTTCCACTCAGTTCCTCCATTTCTTGGCCATCCTCTCCAGTCACTGTAGTACCTATTTGTACTATGTTGCCTTTCTACCTAGAGCCATCTTGAGACGCAGTTGTCTCTCTAGGAAAGAATCACACGCTCTTCTAAGACTAAAGAACCAAACGATCCCTTCAAAGCAGGACAATCTGCAGCTCCAATGATTACGTATAGTTGTTGCCATTAATCTCCAAACATGTACAGTGATTTTCTTCTACTTACTAAACACCTACACTATGAGCTAACAGTCATGGGCACGTCCATTATCCAAACCGTAGTAACACGTGAAGGGCCACCACCTGAAAGAATAAACTCCTCAGAAACACTTCTAAATCTTCCAAAGTACAGCCAAGTTTTTTTACCTTCAGACATGTCTGGAAGCATTGAGGAGCCACCGGTCCCAGAAGTGAGTGCCCTAGCCAGAACAGAAGGAAGCTTCCTCATGGTGCACAACCTATAGGCACAGCAGAAGAATTTAGCGTCATTAAAACTAATGCCATGAAAAGAACTTGGGATTTATTTTTGGAACGGCACTGATTGCTTCAGAAACCCTGCTCCTCTTCAGCCTGATTTTTAGAACCAGACAGACAATCAATACAACAGTTCAAGCCAGCTGAAATTCCGACTGATACCTGTCCTTATCTGCAAAGAGGAGAGAATGGTTCGCTGGCAGTAATGGTTCTCTTCTCTAACTATTCAGACGTCCTGGAACAACCCGCTTAGACCAAACACCAGCTTTCACCCCGCAGACATCCTAACACAGACAGGGTCTGTGCGCATCTACGAAACCACCCGTGACCCTGACCGTGTACTTCTCCTGCACTTGGCTGGCGTGCACAGCAGTGGAAGATGGAATATCCCAGGAAGGATATCACAGGGCCTCCAACACAGTCCCATTCAGCTGAACCTGGTCTTCTCCTCCATGGCTTGGCGCTGCTGCAATTCAGAACGAGCCGAAAGCGCAGAGTATAATCTGCTCAGCTGTTCAGCGGGAAGGGACAGCCGCGAAACCCTTCCCAGCACATAACCTGCCCAGCAAGCCAGGACGTGCCCATCCAGGCAGTACCCTGTGCGACTCCTCCAGGCGAGCAAAACTGTGATAACACAAATATACACCGAGGGTCGGCGGGACTAAAACCCCTAGTGACAGCTGACAGCTTATCCTGACAAGGCACACGGGCTGCCTGCCCCTGAATTTCCTTCAGCTGAGGCAGGTGTTTCACACACCCCACACCCCCCCCCCCAAAAAAAAAAAAAAAAA
>VZSF01000114.1:154152-259526 GCA_013398295.1 Chionis minor | reverse complement strand
CCCTCGGTGTCGCTCCCGGCGGCGTCCGACCCGGTCCCCGCAGCGCCGTGGGCCGCCGGGGCGCGGGGTCGTTCCCGGCCAGGCCCGGCCCTGCTGCCCGCACCACCGGCCAAAGCGCCGCCACACCAGGCGTGACACGGCAGCCCGGCCCGGCAAACCCACAGGCCAGCAGCGGCCTCTCAATACCTGAAAGGGGCCCACGGGAGAGCTGGAGGGGGACTTTCTACAAGGGCATGGAGTAACAGGAGGAGGGGTGATGTAGATTAGATCTCAGGAAGAAATTTTTCACTGTGAGGGTGGTGAGGCACTGGGACATGTTGCCCAGGGAAGCTGTGGATGCCCCATCCCTGGAAGTGTTCAAGGCCAGGCTGCATGGGGCTTTGGGCAACCTGGTCTGGTAGCAGCCGTCCTCACCCATGGCCAGGGGTTGGAACTAGAGGATCTTTAAGGTCCCTTCCGACCCAAACCGTTCTATGATTCTATGAAAATCCATCACGGTCCCTCAGGCAAGTGGAACCGTCAATGCAGTTTAATGTCTCTGCAGTTGAACCTACCTGCCCACCGTTCCTGAATACATCTGAATACAATGGGCAAACCCACGCCCCTCCAAAACAATCAGGGAGACACGTGACTGGCATGCTGGGGCCAGGACTGGGACTATGAAACAGCGCAGACACTGAAGTTTTAGCAAACTAAATAAGCTTGGCAACAATTGATTTGCATAAACTAGAACACCCATTATAATCTCCTTTAATGGCACCGGGAACTAGTCAATGGCTTCCAGCCGATGTATTGCCCAAGTGGGAAAGAATTAACGAGAAAAACCACCAACTGATTGTAAACGCATTTGATGTTGCCCAGAATAATGTCTCTCTAGCTCTTAGCTACATCTAAGCTCAGTTATGGGTGCAATCTACATGGCAGCAATTATAATGGAAGGTGATGAGGGCACCTGGCCCACTGAGATTCAAAAAGTAATTTGGGCTAATGCGGCTCAGTTCGAAATTTCCAGTCGTGGTGGCATCTAGATAATTTCACTTACGAGCCCACCGACAGCTAAGCCACAGCTTCTGTTTTGACAACATGCCATAGTTCACTATGCACCATATACCAAACTGTTGCACTGGGATTAAATGGAAATGTCCTTTATCCATTAGAACACAGAGGATGGGCCCAACAAAATGGCAACAAATGGCAAACCGTTGATGTTGATGCATGTGTTGTACGGGAACAACAGGGATTCATTTCTGAAAGTCATACCATTATGGCCCAAGACATTTGTCTCAACACTGAGCAAAACATTTGTCATTTTGAAATACATCCTGATGAAAACTCCTGAAACTGCATCTGTACATGTTGGAAGTGGTTGTGTTTGTGTGAGAACCCTTTGTGATTCTGTATTTACAGACAACACCGCTGCAGAGACATATAATCACTCAAATATCCCTATTTGTAATTTTACCAGAATTATGGGATGCAACTTTATCTGTTCAGCTCCCGTCACAACCCACCAATTGCTACGATCTGATTACACATTTATTGCCAACCCCTGTTGGAATGAAGCTCACATTGGTAAGAAAACTGTTGCCACATGATGACCTGAATCAATTGCTAAAATGAAATCGAACAACAGACGAAGGACCCTGATTACCATCCATCATGATGCAGAAAAGATAGACCATGTCATAGAAAGCATGAAGAAAGACGGAGAACATCACTGGTGGGAAACTACTTTTGGATGGTCACCGACAGCAACTGGAATTTCGAATTGGATGCTGCATCCAACTGTAGTTTTGTTCATTTTGATCTTATTATGTTTATTGCTTATAATCATTCTGTATATCAAAGTTTGGCAACAGATGAAACAAACTATCTCAACCCCACATGCAAAACTTATTCAATCAACTGATTTTATATGTGCAATGGTATACGACTAGCGTTAAATGCGGCAGTCAAGCTAAACAGCCGATCAGATGATAGGACTCTTGCCACTGATCTGCAATATGCCGCATATTGATGACGCGGAGGCAAGAGGTAACCATACCACCAGTGTATGAGTCAATGAAGTGGATTGACTGTAGCCACGGGATACAGTGTGACGGGTGCACTCCACCCCTTAACCGAAGTAGCGGGAGCCTGGTACAGGCTCCAAAGGAGGTGAAGGCCTGAGCCATAACCGGGCCAAGAACTCCTCTACTTCCAATCTGTTCCCTGAAAACCCCCAAAGGAACAGAGTGACACAGTGAGACTCAATCCGTGTGAGCTTGGAACGCTGATCATGCGATGAACACACAAGTAGCGGTGGCTTTTCCAAGACTCATTTATCAAGGAACAAAGAAAGTTGAGGCTACGAGGAGTCTCATGCGTACCATTCCCATCACGTGTAATTTGACTGTGAGCCAGCCACTTTATTCCATAAATACGACGGCCCAAGTGAGCCTTCTTTGAGCTCTCCCTGCTAGCCAGCGTGGCTGCGTGGTGGTGGTCTCCCCTTGCGGTGGGATGCCTCTCAAGGTTGCTCCTCGAGGCAGAGACACCTCTTACCAACAGCAGATCTTTGGTGAGTGACCGATATCGTGCACAACCCTGTAGTACGATAACTTAGATTTGTGACTTGGTAAACTTGACTTTGTCTTGGTAACATGATCTTGCCTTAATAACATTGATTTTCTTTTACCAACTTTGATTTTGTACCTTAGTAACTTTGATTTTTGTCTTGGTAACTTTGATTTGTGTCTTGGTAGTTTTGAATCATTGTTCAAATGATTGTGCAGTACAGTAATAGAGTGAACCTTGCCATCGGACTTTGTTAAGTCGCGTTTTTACAATAGCATTCGAAAACCACCTTTGATAGTGGTTCTTTAAGTGATCTAAACCACCCATTCGCCACAAACTGTCATAGTCGGCAGGATCTAAATCAGGATTGGCGACAGGGGGACACGGCCTCCTCCCCCGGCCCGTCACTTGGTGGCACTGTTAGGGAAGGTAATTGAGAGCTTTGGTATTTTCTAGGAAGAGGAAGTTTAAGAAAACACTGCCGTGTTAAATAAGCTGCGCGTTTTCCACACACACGAGGAATCAACAATTTTAATACATTAGTGTCCTCGCTCCACCTGGGACAGACTTAATTTTCTTTCTGGTGGTTGTTGTGTTTTAGATTTGGTATGAAAGGAATGTCAATAATACATATTGTTTCAGCCGTTGCCAGGCGATGTTTATAGCTTTCAAGGACCTTTTTTCAGCTTCCCGTAGAAGCTGAGAAGACGCCTAGGCAGAGCAATGGAATGGCCAGTGGAATGTTCCGCACCATAGCCGTCATGCTCAGTATATAAATGGGGTTAGTGGTGGGGTGGGTACTTGCCATCACTGCTCAGGGGGGTGCCAATTCACCAGGCATTATTATTGTTGTTGTTGTTATTATTGTTATTGTTGTTGTTAATTGTTATTTTCCAGTTCTGATACTGTTCTATTAAACTGCCTTGATCTCAGCCCACAAGTTTGGGGCTTTTTCGCTTTCCCCTTTTTTTCTCCCTCTTCTCCATACCCTTGTTGGGGGGACAAAGGGGTGAGCAGCAGCGTGGTCATAGCTGCCATCTGGGGTTAAACCACAACAATTAGAATTACTTTTACTACTGGGGATGAAGGCAAAGCAGATAAGATGTTGGTAAGGAAGAAAAGACCTTGGGCAACCAAAGAAAACAAGTGTGTTGTATCAGCCTGTAGATAGCAAAAAGACACAAGGAACCTAACTGGGGAAAACTGGGGCATTCTGTTAAAACTGCAGGGTTGCTGGTTGTTACAAAGTGCTGAAAATAAAAAGTATGTGTCCTTTAGGTGAACTAAGCTCATTATAATGTGAAAACCATACTTCCAGATCTTAAGCTCTACACCTCCTAGATGAGACCCCTCCTCACTGAGCATGTGTAGTCATTTACAAATGTGTCATATCTTTAATTTGAAGCGAGACTACAAGTAGACAATAAGAGCTTATTGTGAAATCATGAGCCGCCAATGAAAAGCATAGTGTGTCAGTTAGTGGATTTTTGTAAAATATAAAAGCTTAAAATGGGTAAGCCAAGGTGCGCCAGCTTTGTGGAATTCCTACCTAGCACCCATCTCTGTGCAGACATGAAATAAGCAACTATCTCGACTCTGTGTGTGGATTGGCTCTTCGCACACCGGGAAAAGAACCCAGATATGGGACAACACTGGGAACTAAAGAACCTCAGAGCAGAGAGGACAATCAGCCTGCGCTGGGGTCTAAGGGCGGAGAGGCAGCTCCTGCTCTGCACGGAGTCACCATAGAGCTGGTGAGGATCAAACTGTCGGAGAAGTAGCCTCTAACCGTGCCACCACCTCCAAGTGACTTGCACATAGGTGGCCAGGGGTATCCCACGGCTTTCACACCAAGCAGAATGCACGCAGTTCTCACCGGTCATGTGAATTTGTCAGCAAAACGGTGCTTGCAGGAGGCAGAAGTTAGCAAGGGAATCGTTAAACGTAGCTCGCTAAAGCCTTACCAAAGGCACCACAGAGGTTGTATGAGGATATGAGAAAACAGATGTGCTAGCAAACAGTGAGAGTAGGTTAACCAGATTAATCACTCTTTACAAGAGTAACACCTGATCGGTCTCTTCCCTCTACCGCCTTCTTTTGGATAAATTACTTCCAAACGAACTAAACTAAAGCTACGTGAATTGAAAAAAAGCGGGATTCCTGTCTCTTGGATATGAGGCTTGGCGATGGATTGCAGTTTTCCTTTTGAAAGACCGAGCGACTGAAGTCACGTGCCTTTGCGCACCAACCAAAACCCACCCGGAACCGCTAGTAGCAGCTTTTTTTGTGTCACAGATGCGGTGCGAGCGCTTCCCTGCTCTTCCGTGACCCCGTAACGAGGCACAATGGAGGGGCCTGGCAGGTCATCCTCGGTGGCGGAGCAGGCAGAGAGTGGGCAGGGTGGCAGGCGACGCACCGCAGGGGAACAGTCCCTCTCCGCTGGCCCGCACCCCCAAACATCTCACTCGCGCGTCCCCTCCCCAGCGACAGCCCTCGTGTACGCCAGCCCACACGGTCACACGCCTCCTGCTACCTGACCACGCGCGGACGGACTCTGCGCGTCCACAGAGAAAAAAAGTCGAGAGCGCTACTGCAAAGCTGCTCGTTCACCTGGGCATGGGGAAAAAAATGTGGGAAAACTGGCATGGGTACGTGCTGAAGGTCCAAAAACTGAGATGCCATGAAAAGAATCAGCTCCAGACCGAGCAGAAGTCTGTGCCAAAAGACAAAAACACATATAGAATCCTAGAATGGTTTGGGTTGGAAGGGACCTTCAAGATCACCTAGTTCCAAGCCCCTGCCATGGGCAGGGACACCTCCCACTCGACCTGGCTGCTCAAAGCCCCATCCAGCCTGGCCTTGAACACTTCCAGGGATGGGGCATCCACAGCTCCCCTGGGCAACCTGTCCCAGTGTCTCATCACCCTCACAGGAAAGAATGAATTTCTTCCTAATGTCTAATCTAAACCTACCCTCTTTCGGTTTAAAACTGTTACCCCTCATCCTATCACGCCACTCCCTGATAGAGAGTCCCTTCCCAGCTTTCCTGTAGGCCCCGCTGTTCATCTTAGGAACTCCCATTAGTTTTAAGGAAAAATTTAGATTCCCTGGGTTTCTTTTCAGAGCCTGAAATACAGCACCCAAGAACACCGGTTTAAGTATATTGCAGGATCAGAGCCAAAGGGACTTCTACTGTATCCAAAACATAAAGTTATAAAATTGAAGCCTGGCTTAATTTTTTCCTAATATTTATTTCCGTAACTTTTATACCTCAAATTATTTGCATGCACAGTATACATGATTTGTAGATGCAGGCAGGTAATTAATTATGTCTAAATCCCAAATTCATCAAATTGCATAATTACAAATGACAGATGAGACGTATCAGCTTACAAGAACAGGTTTCTAATGACCTAAAATATGTCTTCAAAGATAATAATGCAAAATGATGGTCCTTTTATTTCCAGCATATGGAAATTCATGTAGTTTTAAGACGTGCAACTGTTAATTTTGTGTTTGCCCTGACTTCTGAGCAGTGCTACTGCAGTATTTATTTACTATTCTGTACTATTCTGATAGAAATGAATATTTTTTTTTCTATGTAGAGTCTAGTGTTGATAATCTGTAATTGTAAGTTCCTTGAAAAAAAAATCTGGAACCAACTGTGAGCTCATAAATACCAATGCAAGTTCTGGCTGTGAAAAAGAAATCATCCAGTTGAAAATGCTGAAAATCCAGAATGTTGCCCAAAAACTAGTCTGGAAAAATAACAGGTCAATACTGAATATTAATTACATTTTCTGTATTTTGGCCCAGAGATTTGACAAGAGATATAATTTGGAGATACAATTTGGAGATGTTAATTTGGGTTGCAATATTTGAGAACATTTAATACTGTAATCAAAAATTATTAACTCAATGCATTTTAATGTGGAATAAGCAGTTCTCCTTCCCTCTCTTATTTATTATAAACAGAGACTGTTTGAGGCATGAGAGAGGCATTCATATAGGAATTCAAGGACTCTTTCTAGCGAAGGAGGAGATAAAATACCAGAAGTAAAGGAGAGTTTGATTAGTTGAACAGTAAAGAAAGCAAGCTGGTGCCCACTTTTGGCCTTTCCCCTCCAGCCTCCAAGATAAGAAGATATTCAGAAATTCACATGCAAACAGAAATATGTTAACAGTACAACTGCCCAGCTGAGGTCCCATAACTCTGAATAAATTGTTCATTTGCACCACCACGAAAGGATCTTTGGGAACTTGCATGGCTATTTCCTGTAGCTTGAGAGTAGACAAGACCTCTGTCTCCGGAGAGGATGTGGGGAAAACTTGCCTCAGCCAGATACATAGCACTCTGTGTGCTTTTACTAATACCGGTTCCTGTTGCGTGCTAAAAAAGAAAGTGCTGCTTGCTATTTGGCATTAAATTTTTGCGTTTCTGTCTCCCCACTTACAGGTAAGATTTAGGGAGGAGATAAAATGAGAATAAGAGGAAAAATGTGCATGATCTTTTTAGGTATTCCTAACCATTCTACCCCTTCAATACCAAAGTACCATCCCTCCTGGTGGAAATGCAGATGGATTCACACTTGGCAGGTTCTGAATGGAAGAAGCTGCTGGCTGGTAACAGAAGACAAGGGAGCTAGTCCAGACTTCAGTGCATATTTCACTGTAACAGGTTATTTTACAGCACGTGTTTACCTTAAAACACATTTGCTAACCCCTTTCCAGCATAGGTATTTGCATAATTTGAAAAACTTGATCCTTTTCAGGGTCTTAGCACTACTCATTCCCTCTGGGAGAAGTGCAAATAAATAGGCTGACCGCTCAAGCATAAAACCCGATGCCTATGCCAGTCATCAGAGATTTCACCAGTGACCTCAGCTACATCAAGATGGCACAAAACCTGCTCAAAGACCAACAGACCTGAGCCAAAAGGAAGAAGCTGCTTCTGAAGTACAAGACCCACCAGCTCGATTCATTCACAAAACTGAGTTCTTTTAGAACCTCTTCGTAAAATACTCTGGCCATTCATATTAACCTTACTTATTCTGCTGAAAAAATACCTCCAGTAATATATAACTAAATAGCTACAGTGTAGTCTCTGAGATCTAGGTATTGTAATTATATATTTTTTCCTTTTCCTTTTTTTTTTTTTTTTATTTTCAGAATTTCCTATTGGTCCACGAAACAATTTTTGATACTTTAGGAAGTTTTTAATAGTTTTTCCTTCTGCCCTGGGAACTTGAAAGCTAACTCCAATGAACTGTATTCACGGGGGTAACACAATATCAGCATATTTCTAAGCAAGTTAAAGCAGGACTTTCAAAAACAGTCAAAGTGGAAAATGCTTTTCTTTTCTTTTTTTGCTGAAACTTCAACTTCTAAAATCATATGACTTTTCTGACTTGAGAATGAAAAAAACCAGCCACTTTCTGCTCTTACACAACAGTAGGTTTCCTGACAGCATGACTTCCTCACTGTGAAACACAAAACAGAGCTGACACACACAAACACTTGTGAAGTCTTTCCCAGAGACAGTATTCCCCATTTCTGATCCCAGTCAGATTGTTTCTAGGGCCTGAAAAAATGTATATTCATTAAACGTATGTAGTTAGGCTGAGTCTACTCTTTGCTAGTTTATTCAGATTCAGTCTCCCTACCAAACGCCCTGTCCTGAAGGATTTCCAGATGCATAACTCCTGAAACAAATCTTCACTTTTCTACTATTAGCTGTTAGCTGTTGCTGTGCGTTTTGGAAATTCTTCTGTTCTTTGGGCATTTTTGCTTCAAGAGAGGGTAAACTGAGCCAGTTAGGGTGTTTGCATAAATCCTAAATTATTCTTCCAGGACTCTAGGCGCTTTCCACTATGTGCCCAAGGGTTTTCTTGGCTAACACTAGCCATCAGAATACACACTTCTTTATACAATTCTCTTGTACATATACAGTTTATGTATCTTGTATATATATATTGTGTATATATGTTTTCTTGTCCATGTTCCACGTTGGACCCTCTGCCTAAATGAAGGTGAACCTTGTAGGTTGCTGGATGCACTGAAAAATAGAGTGCGAGTGTTGTGAGAGTGTATGGGAATCCAGCTTTTAAGGATTGTTACTTAGCAGCAGTAACATGACTTCCTGTCTTCCCGTATCCCAAATCACTCTTAAAACAAGTCTGGTTAAGCTAAATGTAAAATAAAAGAGCTCCTTTACAGTATCTAAGCACAGACGTCATAGTTGCCAAGTTGATAGAAGGGGGTGAAAACCATGTGTATGCCAAAGAATTACGTTTCTCCTCTGGGTGGCCTGGCCAGTAGGTCAACAGACAGGCATGGGCATTTGGGTGGGGATCCAGCTCTCATTCTCCAGCATCCATCAACATCTGTAGGTAACGTTCAGAGGAAGAGCTGGGCTGGGATCATTCCTCCATCCTTTCATACTCCTAAGACTTTTGGGGAGTTTATTCAGGCTGAATTTCTTCCGTCACACCCACCTCTCCCCTCGGGGACATCCGTGCCTCCCTCAGGAGGGTCTCTCAGCCTCCCTCACCGCTTTCAACCCCCCCCCCTCGCCCCCTCCTCCCCTCTCCCGGCGCCGCTCCTGCCTCTCCGGCCAGGCCGGGAAAGCGGCTCCCCGGCGCTGCGGGCGCCAGGCTCCACAATGCCCCAAGCCCTGAGGGAAACTTCAGCGTCTTGAACCCTTTTCCATCTGGAGGCCCCTGCCCGGGGGGGAGACACCCCCCCACGCCCACCCAGGGCTCGACACGGATCGCTACCTGCTATTTCAAGCAAGTACAAAGCCTCTGGGGTTGTTTTCCTCCCTCCGCCCCCCGCACACAGAGCGGTGAAAAACAGGGCGGTGACGGCGGCTGCGCCGGCTGAGGGCAGGGCCGGCGGCCGGGGCGGCGCCGCGGCTCCTAAGATGGGGCCCAGCGCCCCCACACCCTCCCGCCCCCCCTTCCCTTTCCCGCCGGGAAGAGCCCCCATGGCGGTGCGGCGGCGGGATCGCTTTCCCGGGCAGCACCCGCGGGGTGAGGCGGGGTGGGCGCCCCCTCCCCCGCCTGCCCGCCATTTTCCCCCGGTTCCGGTCCCGGCCCCGGGCCCCCCCCCGCCCCCCCCCCCGCGCCGCGCGGCGGGGGGGCGAGGCACGAGACAGCCCGCACCAGCTGTTGCTGGCAGGCTGAGGCAAGGCTCCGGGGAGGGGCGCTGTCATTGGCTGAGGGCGAGCAGGGCGGGCGCTCCCATTGGCCCACCTGCCGGGAGAGGCGGAGCGTGGGCGTCTATAAATAGGGATGCCGGGGCAGCGGCGCCGGTGTAGGGAGCAGCGCGGCAGCCGAAGGAGGAGGAGAGTCGCCCTGTCCGCTCAGCGCTGCCGGGACATGCTCGCAGCCTGACTGACCGCAGGTGGCCGCCGCGCCCGGGACACGAATGAAGAAGCAGCTGCTCCTCCTGTTCACACATCGGGGACTCGTCAGCCGAGGGGGCCGCAGGGGGAAGCGCCGTCGAAAATGGCCTCGTTCAGCATCCGCGCCGCGCGGCCTGAGGACTGCCCCGACCTGCTGCGACTGATCAAGGTGCGGGGCCGGGAGAGTGAGGGGGGGAGAAGGCGGCGGGGGGCACCGGCGGCGGCTGGGANCTTCCCGAGCGGTGCCCGGTCAGGCACGGTGTGGCCGCGGCGGGCGGCTGGGTTGGGGGCAGGTCGGCGGCCGTCAGCCGTGGTGGGGAGGGACGGGACGGGGCGGGCGGGGGAGGGGCACCTTTGCCCTTCCGTCAGAGCAAAAACAAGCTCTTGCGCAAGGCTGCGGGGGGGCGGGGAGCGGCCAATGGGGAAGCGGCCGCGGGGGGAGCCGGCTGACATCTGCCTTCTCTTCCAGGAGCTAGCGAAGTACGAGGACATGGAGGACCAAGTGGTGCTAACTGAGAAAGGTACGCGAGCCGCCGAGCGCCCGGCGGGCGGGGAGCCTGCTGGCCCTGCCCGTGCGGCTCGGGTGCTGATTCCTTCTGCTTTTCCAGAGCTGCTCGAGGATGGCTTTGGCGAGCACCCGTTCTACCACTGTCTGGTCGCGGAAGTGCCAAAGGAACAGTGGTCGTCTGAAGGTGAGGCTTCCCCCTGCTTTATTTTTAGACGCTAAGTGTACAAGAGGCACTGTATACTTAATGTTATCAATTGTGCCTAAGGTTCTACCGATGGATTGGGGTAGGAGGAGTAGGTTAACTGTTAAATGCAGTAACGTATAGCGATACTCTGCTGAAATAGTTGCTACTCGTGGAGGCGTGGGAAGATCAGGTGTAACGTAATGTACTTGACTCCAATTAATTAAATGGCTTTTCTTGTTTGACCCTGACTTACCTTTATGTAATCCTGTTGAATCACATTTTTTTCTTTAATTTGTCCCCAATCTTCAGGTTACAGTCTCTAGCTTCGCCATGTACATGGCCCTTCCGTGTACATGGATGGGCGGGGAGGTAACTAAAAGATCCGTTACACAATAAAGTAGATGATCATAATATGAGGTAAGGTCTACAGGGACAAGTGCTGTTCCCAAACCTTTACCAAGACACAGTAGATCAGAAATCTGTTTGCACGCTTCTCTTCCAGTATGTGCAGAGTGTTACGGCAGATGCAGTTAAAATACTCAAGGCTTAGGTTTGAGTGGGCTGCCAGTGGAAGAGTTGGTTTCTCTTCGCTGTTGAGCAACAGAGTTATAATGGAAGCTGCAGCTTTACCTACTGTCACTTTTTGGTGCTGCAGGTAAAGAAAACCCTGTGATGCTCTCAGTGGAAGCATAAGTTGAGGAGCTGGAAATGCTGCTGTAAAGGTGGCCTGGGAGCATTACTTTCTCACGCAGTGTAGTTACTGAGGAATATATGTTGAAAGATCAGTGTTTTTTAGTGTTTGATAAACTGTTTTGGTTGCTGAAGAAGCAGAGTTGGGGCAATCATCTAGACTGAACTGCCGTGCAAAGCTTTTACATGTGTTCCAGAATGGAAATCCTGGAATGATAAATCAGTAGGGTGTGCATTTGTAGAAAAAAGCCTTGTGTTCAGCACTTAGTATGACAGTGCTTTTGAGGATTTCAGGATATGGCAAGGACAATCTTCATTCTGTTAGGTTGATTCGAGTTTGTGAGAACTTGTATTTTCAGTTGTGTGCGTACTTGCAAAATTCACTCTCAATTTTAACCTAATAGCAAATGTTTGCACGTTACAGAAAGAATCTGTATGTTTAAACATGCATGTAAGAGTTAATTTTTGCCTTTTAAATTCTGGCTAGCTAAAGTTTACACCCTTTGTTTCAGAACACAGCATTGTGGGCTTTGCCATGTATTACTTCACTTACGATCCATGGATTGGAAAACTGCTATATCTTGAAGATTTCTATGTGATGGCTGAGTACAGAGGTGCGTATTACAGAACTAGATGAGCTGCTTCCCATAGGGCTTCTTTAAAACAAAAACTAACTTTCCCGTTGTGGTTTTTGTTTTGTTTTTTTATTTAGGACTTGGCATTGGGTCCGAGATTCTGAAGAACTTGAGTCAGGTATGCCTAAGTGATAAGTCTAAACAAGCAGAACTGAGAACGCGTGGCAAGGCAGTATTCTTGCTCTTCTGCGAACTGCATGAGAGCTGCTCCTTTGGTGCTACTCAGAATTAAATTAGAGGAGGTGACAGGATGCTAGACTGCTTTAAAACATGGTGTAGAGTCTGTTACACAGTGATGAGCGCTGATGTGACGGGCAGAGGGGACCTGATGGCTCGTGGTGACAGGGGATTGCTGAGCAGCCTCCCCAGTCGCCGCTGGGCTGGTCAGCTGGGGCTGTTGGCTGACCCATGCTGTGCTGCTGGCTCTTGCAGGTGGCTGTGAAGTGCCGCTGCAGCAGCATGCACTTCCTCGTGGCAGAGTGGAACGAACCGTCCATCCGGTTCTACAAGAGGAGGGGTGCCTCTGATCTCTCCACCGAGGAGGGCTGGAGGCTCTTCAAAATCGACAAAGAGTATCTCTTGAAGATGGCAGCGGAAGAGTGAGAGATTATTCCAGCGAATAAATTCTTTCTGCGAATATATGTGCTCTCTGAATAAACTCCTCCTTGCTTTCTGTGTGCAGTTTGCAGTGAAATAAAGTAGTGTGGATGCTAATAATGAAAAGGCTATGCAGGTGTGGTCGTAGAGTAATTGGTACTGTGAGCTGGAGTCGAGGCATCTGTGAAGCTGTGTGTGTGCTTGTGTGCGTCCTTTACCAGTGTGGGCTTGAATCTTTGTATATGGAAACTTCATTCTTGTAAGTGTCATTCAAATGTGTACAATGTACACACTGGTAGGGTTTGTTTTAATTATTGCCTTTTATAAAAATAAATAGTGTTTTCACTTCATGGCTGTAGTTTCTACTTTAATTCTCGCATAACAGTTTTTGGTTGGATAACATGCAAATCAATAAAAGTATCTCTAATTCATCTGAACGTTTTCATGAGTGAAGCATGATTTATCATGGTCCTGGAGTGATGAAAGGTGGACTTGTGTGCCTGCAGGACTGGTGTGGCACAGTTCCAGGCTGGAGCTGAGTGGGTGGTGAGGTCAGTCTCTGCTTCCTGGGTGGTGCAGAGCATCCTCTCCAGCAAGCCACCTGTGGGACTTCAGATGGTGTGTTTGGAGTCCTGCACTTGGGCTGCTGGTCCTGGCCCTCTAGAAACCAGCTCCAGAAGATGTTGGAGCTCATACTGTTGCCTCCTTGGGACTTCCAGTGAAGTGCAGAGCACGGCAGTCAGAAGATGTAACCTTGAAGGGGAGATGCACCTAGTTGTAGTTTCAAAGCCTAAATCCCAAAAATAGGTTTGACCAGTCAAACACCAAAAAACTTCCATATATGACTCTTAAAGCATCAAACTTCAGTGCTTCTGGTAATTTGGGTTTATGGATGTGATTTCAGGCGCTGTACAGAGTTTTTCATGGCCTTCAGTGCTGTGTAGTTGGTCACAGTGCCGAGCTGCCTGAAGTGAAGTGCCATGTTAAAGAGTGAGAGACTCCGATCCTGCGTGTTTACACCTTTGTATGGCAGCAAGCGGAAAAAAAAAAAAGTGCTGCCCTCAACTTTTTAATCAGCTCACAAACAAATTTACCAGCTTGGTGATACCGTGCCTGCCTTTCTCATCAGTTGCTGGTCAAAGTGGATGCGTGCAAATTTTAGGCTGCTCTGCTCTTGCTCTGTGGTCACCCCACAATCAAAGGCATCTTTTGGCCAACGCTGCTTTCACTTCAAAGGAAGGGAAGTTGCTTACCCACTTTGTAATGTGCACTGGTTTAAATAAAAGAGTGTTTTAAACAGATTTTCATAGCTGCATAAATACTGTCACCTGGAAGATGTCCCCTCATCCTAGAGAGAAGTGGCCAGCAGCTGTTTCAGCCATGGGTAACGCTAAGCTGGTTTTAAGAACAAGCTGTCCCTCTGCGTAGTGCCAACAGCAGGCTGTGCAGGGCACTTAGCGTGAAAATATTCTTGTTTTCTGTTTTGTTGCTGGTTTTAACTAAGGCGTGGGCAGCCATGCGCCAGCTCTGCGCAGGTGTGACGTACGGCTGTCAGCTATTGCCTCAGGAATGAGGAGACCGATAAGAAACGCGGCAGCTCTCGGAAGAGAGCAGAAGGTAGCATACGTCCAAGTGGTTGTCTGGACAAACACAGGCTGGACTTAGCCTGGAATCTGTCACGTAAATTACCCTGATTTAGCCGATCAGGTTCTGCTTAAGAAATCATCATTTCCAGAGACTGCCCGTGCCTGCGCAGCGGCTCAGCCCTGACAGCGTTGGTACCACGGGCCGGAGCCTGGGGCTCAAACCCTTCTCCTGCCCCAGGGGAACAGAAATCTGTGTTTCTCCCTTAACAGCAAATTAACCGCCAGGTTACAAATCGCCCGGTGCTTGCAGGGGCGTTTGATACCAGCCCTTGCCGAGCACTTCTGTCGGACAAAGGAGGTGGGAGTAAGCCCACCCAATGAACCGGGCCACTAACTGGTGCTGGAGGAGATATGGGAAGGACCAGATGGTCTCCAGCAGCTCCCGCTGAGCCTCAGGCTGTTGTATCTTCCCATGGGTGATCCTGCGGTACCTTCACTGGTAACCCAGTGAGCTACAGTAACCTGCTGGTGCATCTCAGTCCTAGTGGAATCTGTTTTGAAGTTATCTTAAGCTGGTCCTTTTGGCTCCGTCTATCACTCCAGAAGGTGACTACTAGTAGAGCAGTGTAAGAATGTTTTTATTTTCAAGTTAACAGTCCATTAGATATCTAGGACAGACCTGCTTAAATCTCAGGCCCCAGACTTCTGGAGCACAATAAGGCTATAAAAACTTCATGACTGAATGGAACAAGCTAACTAATTAGGCATTATAATTAAGAAAGTAAGCAGCTTAGTCAAATTTTCAATCAATTTAAAAGTGTTTATCGTATCTTGTTCATCATCTTCTGCCAATGCACTTTACTGTTGCATTTTCTAAATGAATTCCTCTGAATTAGATTCTCAGGGAGTCACAGAAAACAAGTGAGGCAGTGCTAAATGAGAACACCTTCTCTAGCCAACTGTGATCATTTTAAACATTCGCACGTGAAAATAAAGGCAATGACTAACCTTCCAGATGTGACTTTCACTGAGATCCTACTAAGAGGTAGGGTTTTTAAAACCAGCAGAAATACTCTCGCAGTCACGGTAACAGCGTCTCCAACAGGGTGATGTGGTAATGCCACGGCTCAAGAAAAGACCAATTTTAAATTCCCTCCATAACTTTTTCTGAAGCTACTAGGGGGCCAAGCTGACTCCGTAACTACAATCAAGATGTACAGCTGAGTATTTTCTATGGGTTTAGACATGGGACAAACCTCACCCGGATTGACTTTCTTCGTTTCCAGGGTCACGATCACACCGCCAAGCTGCGGTGCAAGCATACGATGGGGCCTAAGCAATATCAGTAAGCTTCGAGATGGTCACTGGTACCACACCAGCAGGAATCCATCACAGCACAGGCACGGGGGCTTGTGTGGGGCCTGCAGGTACATCAACCATCTTCCTTACCCTGTTTTGTTTCCTGTTTCCTCGTTGCCTCTGGGGAAGAGTTAGAGGGTGGGTGTTACTGCAGCACTGATAACATCTACGGGAGGTGAGGTGCAAAGATCTCCCTTGCTCACTCTGCTCTCAAGCTCATGACCCGGGAAGTTCTCCTCACCAGCCAGCCAGAAGAAGACTTCACAACTGCAATGTTTCCACGCTCCCAGCACGGGAGAGAAGGTGGAAAGGTGGCCTCGGGCAAACGCGTGGCTGGAGGATGCGGTGGAGGGCCGTACCCGGCTGCAAGAAGGAGCGCCAGGCTCGCCACCCCCTCTCCACTTGGCATTTTCCACGAGGACCTGACCCGTAGCCATAGCGACGGCATGGAAGGAGGCTTTTTTGTCTATGTAATTTGAGTTAAAACATAATATATGCGAGAAAAACAACCCTTCCCCCTCCTCTCTCCTTTTAAAGAGCCTTTGCTCTCAACATAATTCAAAAAGCCCATGCTAACTTTTCCCCCTGAGGAGCATATAGGTGCTTTAATGCACTCCTGCATACAGCATTTTCCCCGGGGAGATTGTGCCATCCTGGAGCCTGGCCAGTGGAACGCGGAGGTCTCCCTGACACAGCTGCAGGGAAAACACCAGCAACACACGGAGCGGGGAGTCGGGAAACCATTGCACCATTCACCGTCCCTCGGTGATACCTCGGGCTGGAGGCTAGCCCAGAGACGTGCCTCACGCCTCCCTTCCTTTCCCTTGGCCAGAAGGTTTATTTCCTTCGGCTCGCTCCCTGGGGCTCTCCCTCCGCACGCCTCGGGGGAGCAAAACCTGAGCTGAAGGAGCGCGGTCACACACACGGGCACACACCCCGGCTGATGGCAGCGCCCGTGAAACCTGCGGCACACAGCTGTTTGCTTTGGTTTAACTAATTCGCCTCACGTAAGACTGGGCTTTGGCCAGTTGTTTTGCTTGCCAGGGCAGGATTGCTTAAATGGTTTTTTTTTGGGAGGAGGGGACTCAGGTTTCAGAGAAGTGGCCGCAATTTCAGTAAAGGCATGCATATTTCAGCTGCTCTCTGAAACAAACCAATTCATGACTAGAGTGGCTGGCACTAATGTTTACAATCATAGAATTGTCTAGGGTGGAAGAGACCTTTAAGATCATCAAGTCCAACTATCAACCTCACACTGCCAAAACCACACCTAAACCATGTCCCTCGGCACCACGTCTACCGGTGTTTTAAATACCTCCAGGGATGGCGATTCAACCACTTCCCTGGGCAGCCTGGTCCAGTGTCTGATAACCCTTTCTGTGAAGAAATTTTTCCTAATATACAGTCTAAACCTCCCCTGGCAAAACTTGAGGCCGTTTCCTCTTGTCCTGTCGCTTGTTACTTGGGAGAAGAGACTGACCCCCACCTCACTACAACCTCCTCTCAGGTAGTTGCAGAGAGCGGTAAGGTCTCCCCTCAGCCTCCTTTTCTCCAGGCTAAACAACCCCAGTTCCCTCAGCTGCTCCTCATAAGACGTGTTCTCTAGACCCCTCACCAGCTTCATTGCCCTTCTCTGGACACGCGCCAGCACCTCAATGTCTGTCTTGTAGTGAGGGGCCCAAAACTGAACACAGTATTCGAGGTGGGGCCTCACCAGTGGGGCCTTGTACAAGGGGACGATCATTTCCCTGCTCCTGCTGGCCACACTATTCCTGATACAGGCCAGGATGCTGCTGGCCTTGGCCACCTGGGCACACTGCTGGCTCATGTTCAGCCGACTGTCGACCAACACCCCAAGGTCCTTTTCTGCCAGGCAGCTTCCCAGCCACTCCTCCCCAAGCCTGTCGCGCTGCATGGGGTTGGTGTGACCCAAGAGCAGGACCCGGCACTTGGCCTTGTTGAACCTCATACCATGAGCCTCGGCCCATCGATCCAGCCTAACCTCACTGAAGACTCAAAGCAGGCCATAAATTCTCCATCCAGGTGAGACTCCCTCTCAGGACTGTCCTTTGTGTCCCCCCCCGCCTCAAGACCTTGCTATCTTTTTTGCTGTTGAGCAGATTTTTTGGGAAGTGCGACCTTGATGGAAGGCTTTAGAGCCCATCAGAAGCTCAGGCCAGTCCCCGTCGGGAGCTCGCCGAGGAGGGGTTGTAAGGCTGAAGGTGGTGGACATGGGCTCTGGGGTAGGAGCGGAGCCCGAAACCAGTGCAGCACTGCCAGGTGCACTTCTCTGGTTCCCCAGGCCTCACCCTACGCACTCTGCCTTTTTTTGCAATCAGAAAAGGTGGATGTGGTTGGTAACAGAATAAAGCACAGGTACACACCTCTACTCAAAATAGGTGCGGGGCGGGGGGGAGAATCCATCTTCAAACCAGTTTCGGTTTCATTTCAGAGATTTACTGGAGGCCAAAGCAAGAGATAAAAAGCCCCAGGGGGTAATGAGCTCATGAGGATGAAAAACAAACACCAGTTGCAGAAACTCCTCTAAGTTAAATAGTTTTGTTTATTTGCGTTTGGACGTTTACGTATTTCTATTATTCACACAGCAGGTGTGAGCTGCTCACAATCACACAAAGGGAAAAGACACCTCCATTTTCCTGAGCTCTGTTTCCCTTCTCCACCTAAACAGGTTAAAAAGACCATGCTTTGGGAAGACCAGGAAGCCAGGTGTCCGTCCTCCCTGAAAGTTTCTTGTCCAGCATGATGAGCTGGCTTCAGGTCTTCCAAATCACCTCCCAGGAGCCCACTGTGTGGGGAACGGGCATGAACCCCTGAAATTCCTACTAGAAACCTTCCTCCACCTGGGGAAAAAAAGTAGGAAAGAGACTGTAGCTTTCCACATGAAAGCCCATCGGTGTTTCCAAGTAACCTGGATATTTCAGTGGTGTTTTCAAAACAGGCCAGTAAAAGTGCAGGGTGAGATTTTTCAAAGCTGGTTACTATAGTCAGGCACCCAGATACCACTGCAAAGGTACCTTTGAACAGTCTTCCTCTAATTGCTCTCATGACAGACAAACTCCAGTCTGGGCTCTTCACGATCTCCCTGAACTTTCACATTTGACCGGTTTCAGTCACTCCCATAGAAACACCACTGCACAGCTTGCACAGGAGGAAACAAAAGTAGTTCTGGTCCATAGCCTTGTGCCTTTTGCAAGCCGTTCCTCTGGTAGAATTTTGGGGGGGGTTTGCTGTCCAACTTCCTACTATGGGCTAACGTGGATGTACAAGAACATTTCCAACCACACAGCCTGAATATGTCTTAGCTACAGCTGCAGGCACGTGGGTCTTTTTTTTTTCCCCATTTTTTTTCAGAGCCAACGTGGAGGGAAGGATCAAAATCTGCTTTCACCACTCCTAGAGGCAATAACCTCTGTACAGAGCTGTAGCTTTGCCACTGGGGCAGAAAATGTAAAGAAAAAAAAAAAAAGAGTCAGGAGGAGATGTCTGCAGTGGCGAAGGGTTGCCAGCTGCAGGGGCTGACCACGTAGGCTGCCACGGGGGGCCACGTGCCCCACAGAGGCAGTGGCAGCAAGGGAAATGATTTAGGCTTCATTCTTTGCAGGTAAATGGAATCAGAAGAAACCAGAAGACTCTTATTCCGCAAAATCAGAAGTCTCAGAGGGAAATTCCTGGGATATATTGATACTTTCTGGATTATTTTTACCTCCCATCAATCTCATTAGCCATAACTCATTGCATTTAGTGGAGCAGAAATTATTTGTTGCTGAAGGGTTACAGGCAGAACTGGTGGATAGAGGCAGCAACAAGCACTAGCATCAAAGAAATAACACTATATTAATCCAGATTAAAAAAAAACTAGCTGAAAATTCAAGGGATAACGGCAGTCAGTGTACACTGTTCCTTGGCCAGGCAAGGAAGCACACCCATTTCATGGAACTACGTATCTCTGAAAGCTGCCAGACTGTAAATAAGGATGATAAAACAAAGTCCACCGCTGGTCCAAGTGACAGTGAAGTGAGCACAAGGTTAAAGAATCACAGAGGAAAAAAACCACAACCCTTTTCATAAGCAAATACTCAGGATTTATAGGCGTCAGTTGACTACCTTCTCAGCACAGGGAAGTAATAAAATGGTCCTGTGTTTCCATGCTGTGTTTGACGTCACCAAGATTTGACTGGGATTTGATTACAGAAGTCCTGCGGGGAGTCAAGCTCAGGGGAAACCTTGTGTGTGTGAGGAACCTGCCCAATGGCCAGAACCCCAGAGCTCCTTTACTTGCCATTTGGGCTTGGCGTCAGCCAGCTATTATTTTTCTGCTGTTAAAAGCCAAGGCGCTTTTCACCCCTGCAGTTCAAGGTACTCAGCCATCCCTGCTCCACTGCCGGGCAGGACCCAGTTTGCCTCTACGCACCCATAGCCATGTGCTGCTCCAGCACCATTCCGGCAGCTAGGGCTTCCCTTAACCACCCTCACGTCTGGTTTCCCAGCTAGGGCATTTTCTGGAACAAGCACAGGACTGCAAAAGCCAAAGGTCCTCTAAATAGCGGTCTAAAAGCGAGAAGGGTCCATGGGCTGCAGAGGAGGATGTGACACTATCTCCCATTTTCTTAGAGAAGTTGTTGAGCCTTTGGGATCCAAGAACTGATGGTCCTGTCATTTAAAATATAAAGCCTCGGGTGCTTCTGTTTGCAGGAGCAAAGAGTGCAGAACAAATATCAACCCAGCGAAAGCCACACGCAGCTTGCAGCAAGAGGGTTAGGAATCAGGAGCGGAGCGTGCTGTGGGCTGCCCCATGCCCTTCACAGCCCCAGCGGTGTGGGGATGGTGGCACTCGCAGCCGGTCCTTCTGTTTCATGGCCTGGTCTAAGCTCAGCCATGGTGGTCTTCCTTCACGCAGCTCCAAGAGGCAGCTGCATCCCCCCCTCGGCAGCCATTGTACACCACGGAGCAGGGGAAGCTCACACTTCTCTTCCTTCAGACAAGGAAGTGTCTCGCCTGAGGAGGCTTTCAGACATAAGCATGACACACCAAGGCCGTGTTTTGGCGCCATGGGCACGCACTTGGGTACCTGTCTCACCGGCTGCTGCCTGGCACGCCGGGTAAAACATACACCAGGTTTTATAAGCGAAGAAATACAGCACCCTGCAGTGAAACAGACAGCGTTCCCGAAAAACAGCTTTCTGCAGCACAGCTGGCACAGAATATAAATATTTATTTTTTCCAGGGAGCCTCTTTAACCAAAACCCTGCAAACTCGGCTGCCGCCTTGGCCAGGCTGCCGCCTGCAGCCGGGACCTGCACACCCAGCTTTTGGGAAAGCACCGGGGCATCCCTGGGCGAGTGTGGACAGAAGGATGTTCAGGGCCGCTCCTGGATGGTCCATCACTGCGACGCATGGCAACAACCCCCCATGGACAGCCGGCAGAGCTTCCACCGTTAACTAAATCCTCTTTTCTTCAGCATCGTTTATTAAATCACAGAGCCTCATAGTTACGTGTGACTTGTATAATGTGAGTGAGAGCATGTACGTGAGTTCCTCTTCTTTTGCTCCGTTATAGCTATAGTTAAAAGACTCTTCCCGCAGAAATATAGTGGAATTTTACTTAATTCCCAGAAAATACAGTACCTGAGTGATAACGCACCTAAATAGTGCATAAGTTGCACCTGGTCATGATGCATTTTCATGTTATTTCCACTAAAGGAGTAACAGTGAACTTCTAACGGCCATACCACAAGAAAGCCTACAGAAAGTGTGTTGAAGACACTAAAGGCTGTGTTTATGTATAAACAAATTTACTCTAAGTAAGTACTTTATTTTTGAGACAAGCAACAGCGCTATTAAAGCATTAAATAAGAGGCTTTCACAACCACGAGTAGCAGGTGCGCACTATAGCCTCTGGTTTGGGGATTGCTGCCCACTGCAACCCAGATGCCAGGTTTTGTGTGTCCTTTGCCTAGCCGAGAAAGACACGCTCCACCCGGCAGCCCCGATGCATCCCCGGCTACGTCCCAGCGGGGCGAGAAGCTGGCCCCCGCGGCGAGGACCAGCAGCCCCACAGGGCCCCAGCCCTGGCCAGTATGTGCCGGCTGCCTCCCTGGAGGTGTTATGGGGCTTTTTGGTGTGGGGGGAGAGAGCCCACATCACCCTGAGCCACGCAGAGGGGTGACTAACGGCCGAGCCACATCTCTGGTGCTTCATTTCCTGGAGGGCAGGGGGTGGCTGGGTGCTACTTGGGCTTTTTTTTCTTGTCTTTCGTTTTGGAAAAAGGGCAGGGAGCCCCGTGGTGAGCCCCGTGTTGCCCTGACGTGCAGAGCTCAGGGTGTCAGCACCACCTCAGGACCACCTTCCTGGGAACGTCACCTCGCGAGAGGCTGTGGGTTTGCACCCGTGCCGCCTGCGATACCAGCAAAGCGAGCCCTAAAAATACCGGTCGGGCATCCAAAACCCGCCAGCTGCTTTTTAGTCAGAGGCTCCGCGACACGTTTTTATCTATCCTTTCCTGCTCTTCCACAACCCTTCATGTCACTGACTCATCTGAACATGAACCGTGCCCAGGCAGCTCGGGGCTCAGCAGGAAATCCTTGTCTCTGCTGTGGCTGCTAAAAAGTTATGAGACGCAGCTTAACCTTCAAGCATGCACCAGCAAAAACATTTGGCGCACTTTTCAGCACAGTGTTTAATAATTTATTAATCCAAACCCACCATCGGACTGGGATTATCATATGATGTATTACTTCAGGGTGTCTACTTTTTTTTTTTCCCCCCCAGTAAGATAATTGATGCCTCAAGCTTGTTAATCTATAAAGAGAATTAGGGCACTGTAATTGCACAGGCACGCTTGGAGAGGCTCAGATAGTTTCTTCTTTGTTGTAAGCACAATTTTGCTTATCTCTTCCTTTTTTTTTTTTTTTCTTTAGGACAAATTAAATAGATCAGATGAATAAATCAATGGCTAAATCTCCATCCCAGGAGAAGCAAGCAGCTCTTCTGTACACCTTACTACAAGTAAGCTGTTCCCTACGAATTTTTTAAAGAGCTCATATTAATTTCCTTCTCCTGAAGTTAAAATGTTTAAATGTCAACATGTTTACAGAATACATTAACAGAGCAATCAAAAGAAAAGTCAGCATGAAATATGCCTTTGAGCATTCTTTTTCAACGGTTAAAACTTGATCGAATTCTCACGCTTGTTATCAACATACTGTTGAAGAATTGCTATTTCTAGTAAAAAATAAATCCCACCTAAGGAGGGGAGAAGAACTGTCCTAGATTTATTAGCAGGCAGGGTTTCTCCTCTGCATGCAAATTAGCACTCAGCCTCTGCTATGCCTTACCACAAAACAATGTAAAGACCCCTTGCAGCTACAAGGGTACATCAGGAAAAAGTGCTTGTAACAAGGCTTATGGGGCTTGAAATTGGGGCTGGCAGGGCTGTGTCGCTGGGCACCTGCCCACCGGCAGCCCTGCACATCCCAGAGAAATAAGTTTTCTTCTTACACGGATGGGAATCGCTCACAAAAATACCCTTTAACTGTAAGCTGGGGAGGAGTGTGGCCTGTCTCCAACTGCACTGCTGAGCTGGGAGTGGGAAAGGGGAGAAAGGAGAGGTGTAAACGCAGTCTTTACCAGTGGGGGTAGAAAGTCAATAATGGAGAGCAGGCGTACAAAAAACCTATCATAGTTTCTTTGAATGCTTTCACTGTGGCCTGTCCGATCGGATCCCACACTTTTGCTCTGCCTTGCTCTGAGGTTTCTTTTTTCCCTGGTTTGTCACTGCCCTCGACCCTGCAGTCAGCACGGAAGGAAGGTCCGGTCCGAGGACCTTGGCTGCCTGTGGGTACCACTATGTCCCATCCCTCCCGTTGGGCCAGGTGTCCCCCCGTAACTGCCTTCACACCAGCAGGAAACTGAGCGTTAGAAAAACAAATGCAACACCAGCCTCGTCTTAAATAAATGCTCATAATCATCAAACACATCCCTTTTACGCAAGGCGTGCTGTAACACCCTTTCAGGTAGTTTTGGCTGCGGGGTGCCAAAAGCACTGCAAAGCTGCCGCTGCCAGGCTTTTAAGGACAGCCGGCCGGATCGGCAGCGTGTCCCGTAAGAGAGGAGAGGCTGCAGCTGTGCCCGCATGGGGAGACAACCTGCACGCGCTTACGCGGGCGACGCGCCACGGTCCCGTGCACCATGTGTTTAGAAATAACGGCTCAGGGGGCACCAGGAGTCCTCCAGACATGCTGGCGCAGAGCCGAGGGCCCCCGTACCGGCTTAAACGAGGCCACGGGGCCAGCACAGCCGTCACCAGTAAAAATTAACCTTGGCTGAAAACCTTGACGTTTAAAAGAGTGAGCTTATTGCTCTCCAGCTCTCAAAATAATAATTGACCAGGTTTTAAGTAAACACTGTCTCAAAATCAGTAATAAAAGCTGCTAGCGGTAACCATACATGAGGAGCTAAAGGAATCCATAAACGAGAAACCTTGAAAGCAGGGGCGATGAGGTGTCAGAATTCCTCAAGAAAATTCCTGAGGCAGGGCCCCCGGGCTAGGGAGGCTCTGCAGGCAGAGCTGGGAAAGTCCACCAGAGAGAGAGGTCACAAAGGCAGCGAGAGGAGAAAGGCGAGAGAAAACGACTTGGTGCAGAGAATTAAGTTAACGATCAAGTATGGAAATGTTACAGGATATTCTGTCTAGGGACTCCAGGGTTGAGTTGCCCACAGATGCGGGCAGAAAGGGTCCCTCTTTTCCAGTTGGGAAGGACGGTGCTCAGCTCTCCTGTGCTCGAGGAGCATCCCTCTGGGGCTGGCAGGTGAGCCAGGTGATTCACAGCCGTGGGGGAAGAGAGGAGAACTCATGCGCAAAGAAAAATGTTCCCCTCCTGCCTTTCACTCCACTAAGAAAATGCAAACCTATGGGAAATCCCGCAGGATTACCAAGTAAAACTACCACCTCGCACCTCCTTAAACGGTTATGATTTTGTTTACGGCAGTTTACTTACAAATGATGGCTACAAGTTTATTCATGGTAGTTAACCCTGTAGCCTGCCAGGACAAAAATCAGGCTTCGAGCACAGAATGTTCTTAGCTCGGGGCCTTGTGGCTGGAGGTCTGTAACAAGTTTTGCACGTCTATGTTACGCCTTAGCTTACCCACCGGGAACTTAAAATCACTTGGGTCTTTTGCTCCCATAGTTCTGTTACTTCTGGGTGTGAGTCACCCGCTAGCCCAGGGCTGAGGATGTTTTTACGCCACCGCTCCTCTAACATTCCTCAAACAAGAGAGTCTCCTTAGCAGGCTAACATCATCAACAAATAGGACAAGAATGTAAAAACAATAATGCTAAAAAGTAACCAGTAAATATTTGGCTTTTGAAAGCATTTGAGAAGGGCCATGGTAGTAAAAGAGGATGTGCTCACATTTATGCTGAGTTACTTGCTTTTTCCACGAGCTAAGACTTCTTCCCCTTTACTGTTTTCTTCTTGGTGAAAACACAGTTGCTGATTTTAGCATCTGTGTATTTTGCCCTCTTGTACAAGGATAGATCGTACTGATCTTACTCCATCAAGGCAAAAGTACAGCCAAAGGTTGTCCGGCCCCAGGGACACGTCCTTGTACAGTTGGATGCTGCGCAAAAGCCGCTAAATGGCAGAGGACTCCAATATTATGTATTAATTGGCTCGCTCGCTCTTTTGGCAGAGATGGGAGACAGCCGAGCAGATGCACGTTTCCTTCTTCCACCCGCCAGGAACAGCTCATCTTTGTTATTATCAGATGAACCTGGAGGCGAGCACAGAAGAGATAAACACAACAGACCGTGCCTCATTGATCCCCCCCCCCAACCCACAGACAGGAAAATAAGTCCTTTGCTGCTGGTAGCAGCTGCGTTTTCTCCAGCATCTTCATTGAGTTCAGCGTAGGAAGGGTTGTGCTGAGCCCCAAGCCTGCCCGGGCTTGCCGGTGAGGCTGCTGCATAAGCACCCTGCGAGCCACCGCGCCGGGGGCCAAGGCTGACTCACTCCACAGCTCCTAATGCCATTCCTCAGCTCTGGCAGGATATGGAAAACGTGTCAAGCCTGGCACACGATAGTAAACATATTCCTTTAGGCTGGCTTTGGTGCTTTTATCAACCCGTTTTAGTTCAGGCAGTTTGTAAACGATGCTTTTTAAGACAGAAACTCAAAAAACCCGCTGGCGCGGCTCCCCAGTAAATACGAAGATGACTTCAGTGTGCTGTGCTGAATAACAAAACTCTTCTTTTTTTTTTTCTACAACGCCAAAGTATCGGAGCCGTGCGTGCTTTGAACGGAGGTTACCTTTATGATTCACAGCATGAATGAGCACTTCGTGGGCGCATACAACAGTGCTGTACGAATCAGGAAATGGCTCTTTCAGGTCTCCTTACAAAAGGAAGTGAGTCTGAAGCTTGCTAAATTTACAGAGAGGACATTCGTGAATTTAATCTAGGGCAGGGCATGGCGGGGGGGGGAAGGGAATAATCCCTTTTCTCTCACTGTGGGTTAATACATTTTTAACAACAAAAAAAGAAAGCAAATGGGCCCGAACTGTCATGCTGAGGTCTGCCTCCACAGCTGCCTGCCTATGACCTTGGGCCGGTAGGCACGTACCGCCACGACGACTCTCCTGGCTTCACGCTTCAGCGTCCCCCCACGGCTGGGAAAATGAGAGATCTGTTCTACACCCTTGGGGTAAAGCTGTGAGTGGGCAGGGAGGGAGCATCACTGCACACCGCTGCTCGGGTTGTCCTTCGTTCCCCTTCTGCCTCTCCAGCCAGATGCCCGTGGAGCCGGGGCACAGCTGGCTCACCGGGAACCTCCGTGTTCCGGGCCAAGTGCTGGATGTGGCTCATTTTCAGTCCAAAGAAACAGATTGCTTCTTCAAAGGCACGGGTGCTGCACCCTGGAGTTGAGTGAAGGTAATTCAGGTCAAGATTCAGTGCTGGGGACGCAGCGGGACACAGAACACTATATTTTGAAAGATTTCGGTGGTATGGTCCTCTAGCCTTCACACCGTAACGGCCAAAGGAGGAAGAAATGAGTTTTCTCCTCTTCAGCCTGTTCTTTTATCCAGGCATGCAGTTGCTGATCTCACTGCTACCTTGAAACGCTCGCAGACAGCCCTCCTGCTGGCACAGAGCTCTCCTGGGCTGCAAGCCACCCTCCTTGGGCAGGAGGACTGCTGATCCCAAGTGGTAAAGGGCTGCAGCAACAGCCTTCCCGACACAGAATCCTCCCTCTCTGCCAAAAAGAGCGTAGCAAGTGACCCACCTTGTTACTTACTGGTTTGTATTGCCAGACAAAATCTGGAGACACTGACTACACGTAAAGCATATCCTTTAGCTTTAGTCTCTATCAAAGTAAGTTCTTGAGTCTTGTGCAGGTTTGTAGTCACGCTATAAAAAAAGAGAAGTTGCCTGAATAAGCCCTCCCATCACCCCCACTGCTGTTTTCATGGCGGGCACAAAGACTCTGGGATGGTGAGTCCAAGCACAGCTGAGGCTGCTGCGTGGCTGTTCCCAGGGACACAGTCCCAAGTCATCCAGGGTCTGTCTTCCTCTCTCCAGAAGATCCAGCAAAGCTCACCAGTAACAAGGTCATGCCTCAGTAACGGGCCTGGCGATGGAGCACTGCATCCAGCTTACCTGCCACCGCTGGACGGGGCCCACACGACTGACACGCCTGGCTTTGCGTGTTAGTTGGTAGATTTAGACCTTTAAAGGCACCCCAAAAAAAAAAAAAAAGGCCAGGAGGAGTCAATAAAGCGGGTCAGCTTAGTCTGGTGCAGGTGTTTTAGCTCTATTTCCCATGCAGAAAGGTATTTTTAGAGGAAGCAGACTGGTAATCAGCTGTGAGACTGCCTGAGCCCACCTTTGATTTCTCCACCTTTCCACCAATGCAGCAGCTACACCAGCTTGAAATCATGGCGGTGAGAGCATGACCTTCAAGGCAAGATGAAACTCAAGATCAGACTTTGGTCTTTAACTAGAGATGGCTGGTAGTGAACTTCACTGCCACGAAATGGGAGAAAACACCACAATTGCATCAATATACCAACGTTGCTTCCAGAGAGACCTTGAGAAAACTGCCAGCTCCAGTCACATGAAGAACCACACACAGTCCAAAAATAGCAGAATCGGCTAATGGTCCAGACTTAGGAGAACAGTGGGTCGCTACACAAATAGAAACATCTTTTTTTCTGCCAAAACATTTTCTGCTTTGTAGTTAAGATACTGTTATCAAAGGTTTTCCTTGTAAACAAGAAGCTTTTGTACCTGTCAAAACCACCCTGCGGTGGGGTTGACCCAGCCATCTGCCAGGCCATCCAGGTGCAATAGCTGACCCTGCTTTGAGGTGCAGTGGGAAGTTCTGCAGGCCTCCCCAGCGCGCCTGAAGAGCCAAAATGCTCTTTGTCAATAGCAGATGATTATAAAACTGGCTTTACAGGGAGCTTGGAAGTCACAGGAAGGTACAGAAATAACCGTTACAAAACAAGAAAAGGGAAAAAAGAAACGCATGCGGCAGGGGCTCACCTCTGTGCTGAAGCCAACGTGCTCACACGGAGATTGTTCTGCCAGGTCTAATAAACAGAGCAGTAGCAAGCCCCTCCAGCTCCCAGGGCATTCTTTTCTCTAGGTCTAAAACAGGATTCCCTCCATCTCGATCTTGCCCTTTCTTGCACTGCAGTTATAGCGCTCTTCGAAGGCAACAGATGCAATGAAGAACCCTGCAAAACGTTCCAGTTACAACCTCTGCTAGTAAGTCTGCGTCTGGGGCCTTCCACAGTCAGAGCACTGAGTCTAACCCAGATTTTTGCAATGAGCACTTGTGGCAAAATACTGTGATTTTATCCATGGCTGCAAGGCCGTGCGTATTTACCTGGGCTAACAGGATTATTCCAGGTTGGTGATGCTCTTCCTAGCAAAAGGAGAGGCTACGCTGTCTTAATCGGGCGAGTAAGACACTACCTACAAGAAGTGTCATCCCAGCATTGAGGGCTGTGTAGGGCAACCCGATGACCTCCAGTTCTACAATTTCCGCACGCTGCAGAGATTCAGGATGGTGTTTTTTAGAGAGCGCGCTGCGTCCTGGCCCCAGCGTGTCTGCTAATGGCCACTATGGCTGAGGATGCTGAGACGAGAACACCATTTCCTCCAGCTGCACGGACTCCAGTTGCCAAGCCGAAAGGCTTTGAGTGGAAGGATGACCCAACTGTCGACGTGAAATTTGGGTGGCAAACACACCGGTTTTAGCTTATGTTGTAATAGCCACAAGGCAAAGTCTGGCAAAAGAGAACACAAATTGGTTCCGTGCAGCTGCGTAGGTGTACATACATATGTACAGATATATGAACAGTGGTCAGCTGCTCTCCAGTTCCTCATTAGGAAAGTCTGTGCCAAGTGAGTTGAATGTTTACAATCTCTTGCACTCTTACCAGCATGAAACTTTTTTTTTTTTAATTTCCTGTACTTGTAAAAAAAACCAGAAGACATAAGGAAAGGATTTCATTTAGGGCTATCTTGCTCACGGTTTAGAATCGTCTCCTCATCATGTGTTCATGCAGGTGCACCAAGGCAGTCATTTCCCGATAGATAAAAGCATTCTGTTTTGATGTGTATCGTTTGGGACGTTTTTAAGCAGTGGTGTAAATACGCAGTATGAAGATGTGATCAAGTAAAAAGCATTTAAGCCAAGTGATACTTAACTAACGATTTTTTTAAACACGCATGCACACATATATGTAAACAAATAGAGATTAAGAGCTGTTGTGTTTAAATGAGGATTAGCTAATGAAACAGACTGGACGTGTGAAGTTTAATTTTGCTCTCACAGGCAGCAGAAAGAAACAGAATGGCTAAAAACAACATCAAAAAAGAGAATAAGGAAAGTACATCTTGGTGGAATCTAGGGGGGGGAAACAACTGAATTATCAAGAAATCATGTCCTTCAACACCAATGTGGCATATGCCAAATATTACTGAAAAAAAATACAGGCATCTAAATCTGTATTCCTAACTCAATTGGAGTAACTTTCTCTAGGGTAGGAGAATGCAGAAAGTGAAGGACTATCTTTAAGGGAAAAAAACAAATGTATGCTTGTATTGCAAAGTGGTGTACTCACTTACTGCTATGACCGATATTTCCCAATTTTCCGTTCCACTATTGACAAAAACACTACTTTGATCCTCCCAAGCCTGTTTGAACTATGTTGCTGAATTTCAAGTAAAAACCAAAAACACCCACCCACCCCAAACCCCACGCAAGAACTCTGCTGCCTTTGCTAAATCAACATCCACCTCTACCAGCCTAAAACAATCACAAAAACATGCACTAAACATGTCGGGAGACACTGTTTTTCTGCCTGAGGCAACCACATGCCTTATGACTGTATTAAAAAAAGAGTTGGCCTGTTTTATAATGCCCACACAGACTGGTATTCGCATTGCCAAGGTCTGTTTGTTTTTCTCTAAAAGCCTGCGGAATACACTCAGCCAGAATACCTAACCAAGTAATAACAAAGATGTTTAAAAGCATTTTGAATACGATTTACATTGCATTTTCTTCCCCATTCTTTGTAGAAAGTTAACATATCGTACAAGCATACATTTAATTCCATCCTTCACCCAGTCCTCATATTCACCGATTAATTTATGAACATTTAAGACTCGGCGATGGTGCTTCAAGGGCTCTGAGCTACTTGGATTACAGTAACTTGTGAAGCATCATGGCCCAAAAGACAGACTCATGGAAATGGCAACAAATGATGAAAGGGTTTTATTGTGCAAAGATTTCAAAATGTTGGAAATCCTTTTGTATTTCCCTTCGCTTCACTTTTGCCTCGCCTGCCCTGGCCGGGAATAAGGAAACAGCCAAGTTATTCTATAGCTGGTTCCCACCACCCTAACGTTCTGGTTCCCATTGAGCTGTGCATTCAAGCAAAAACAAGAACAAACATTAACAGCTCCATTCCCATCCATCTACTAGACAGGAACTCACAGATGCTTCATTATATACCTCCCGCTGGCACTGATGAGGCAGAAGATTTGCATAGAAAGGAGGGGGAGACCCAGACAAAACACAAGAGTCACTGTAATTGTTCTCATTCCTAATTCTATTAGCAAACGTTAGCCAAAACATCATGCTACTTTAAGCTTTTCCTCACTGTTAAAAAATACAGGCATTGTCAACAGCATCTCCAGAACCTTTCACAGACTGTGCAAATGTCACATACATGAGTTTAAAGAAAAAAAGAGGAGGGGGAAAAAACCAGGACCATTTTCTCTAATTGGAATTTTATTTTATATATATAAATAATATCAAGAGACTGAGGAATTTTGAGACTTGCTGCTTGCAGTGCTGATCCTGCATGGGCAGACTTGAGTCCCACTGCAGAACTGAGGACAAGGGCTCAAGACTGACCCAGAATAAGTAGTGTCCTTTCACAGATTCCATCCCAGAAGCCCAAGCAGCACGCCGTCAGTCTTTCCTGAGGCAGAAGGCTTATCAGCCACATTCAAAATCAAAATGGATTCAGATGGTTTGCGTCATTTTCTTGGGAAGTTGTTGCTCATATCTAGATTTTTTGTTCACCTATAACCAAAGAAAGGGGACAGAGGATAAGGGAGCGAGGGAGGGAGAAAGCAGAATTAAGTATCACCGACAATTAAGTGCAATTAAAAACTTTGTTTCTCAAATAGATTTTGATCAACTTGCCACAAAGAAAATTCGCAATCCCAATTTACTTCTAATAAAGAGATTTAAACTCTTCATACTACTAACATTAGAGCATAATGCTAATGTCTGCTCTAGAGAACTCAATTCCTATAGTTGAATGTATGGAAATATAAAAGACAAAGAACAACAAAACACCAACAGGAATCTTGCATAATAAATTTTCTCAAAGAGAATACTTTTTAATTCCCATCACTTGCATTTTTTCCTAATCTCACCTACTGTGGTGTAAAGATAGGGTAATTTAACTTGACGAAGTGGAACTACATATGTATACAACCTGAAAGCAGTGAAAATGAGATACGCTGTCTTCACAGAAAAACAAAAAGCCATGTCACTTCCATGCAATTCTTCAGTACAACAGCTGGATAAAATTAAAGCTTGCTTCTCCCACAATGGGATGTGGTTTGAGCTGTAGTTTGCATATAATTATTGATGACAAACATACTATAATAAAGGAGGTGCGATGCTGCTGTTTTTTGGAATGGAGAAATATGTTACAGTCTGTAACCCAAAGTGATTTTGTCCTTGGCTGACCACTCACAATTCAGAGACTCATGCTGTGCCAAATCTTCATGAGGAAAATGAGATTGTATTTATTTTAGTAAGCAGATTCAACTAGGAATATTGCCAACAGCTGAAAATGCAGTGAGACTTTCAGGACTGATCTCATTCAGAATAAACATGTATTTTCGAAGATCACAACAGCATTCTCCAGCCTTTGGGATCACCCAAATCCAACAAAACATCTGGACTATGGAGTTAAATAACTGGATTTGATTTCAAGCAGAAGTAACAAATCACCACCCCCGCAGAACAGCTGAAAATTGATACTGAATTGAACTTTCACCATCTGGTTGCTCTAGGTCAAAAATCTAGTAGTTCCATTTGTGTATCTCCTCCAGAAACAACATGTGGCAAAGCAAGCAGATTTCAAAACCAGCAGCGCCCAGGTACTTTGAGCACCCAAGCAATTATCTTCAGTCTTTCAAAAGAAAGACAGTAGAACATCTGAGGCAGCAGCTGTTAGTGAGCTTTTCCTCCAAACTTACTTATATATCTTGAGTATATTTATGATTAAAAACCTGAAGACAAAAGGGTCTGGATACTAACTTTAGTATAAGTCTTCCTGACAGCTTTTGTTCACTTCCTTACACCCACCCTCCCCTTAAAAAGAAAATGTACCTTCAGCAAAAAGCACTAATACTTCAAAAAGTGAATAAAGACCATTAAATGCACATAGTAAGAAATGCTAAAAGAATATAAAAACTATTTACAGGTTTCTGTTTGTAATGAACCTGGATATTTGTACAGTGTCCCACATATATAAGCAAAAGTTCAATTTTCTTGGCTTTATATCATTTAGTAGCTCTGTCCTAGTTCACAATGCGCACGATATTTCAGTGAATTTTACAGAAGCTTTTCTTCCTCTTGGTCTCCTGGGTATCTTTACTCAAAACAAAACTGTTCTTCCTTTTTTTTTTTTTCCCCAAAATTTTTTATTTTACATAGCTATTTTATAAAATACTTGGAAAACATGTATTCCTAAAGACTTTATATTCATATGTGTGAAAGAAAAACTAATGTACTCAGTAAATCAGCCAGTCAACACACCTTTTTTCCCCTTGTGAGAATTAGCTATAACAATTAAAAATACATTAAGGGAAACACAACATTAGAAACTAGTTTTGCTTTTAAAGCTGGTTGTGTAATAGTGGAATGCTGTTGCTCAGCAGATGTGTGCATTCCATCACATCTGCAAACATTTGGTGACTGGTGATGATGCATGGAAGAAAAAATTGGTACAGTTTTCTAAATCTGGAGTCTATTTACATAGTTGGCAGACAGAAAAAAAAAAAGAATTTTTACTGGTAAGTGGAACACTGCATACAAAAATAATGATGGGTCCCTACAATGCTAGGATCACTTTCTGATGAAAAATAAGTCTTTAACAGGTGAAAATAATATAGGGCAGAGACAAGCAACTAGAGAACATGTTCAGAAAAGACATCGTTTATCAACTGATGACAGAGCAAACATTAGCTGACATATTGTACTCAATGATGTCCAGTTACACTATCATTAGTAATAATAAGCCTCAAACACAGAGCAATTTTTGTCCCATGACACTGAGCCATCTTAAAAAAGGTCAGAGGGTGGTTTTGTTTTGCTTTTCCAGAAACTGTAACAATCAGGGGACTTGCTTGAGTTTAGAAAGCAACCCAGTGGCCAAGTCAGAAACAGAACGGGTGTCTCAACTTGAGTTTCTGGCTCAGCGAACTGGGAAACACTGCCTCCGTTTCCTCCATCATTCATTCCCAACCAATTAAGCATGTCTCATTAGGGAGGTGCATCAACATGAAAGGTCTGTTACAGGCTGTAAGATAACGCTGTACCCCGACACTGACAAATCTTTAGAGAAAACGTGTCAACAGGGAATAGGTTTCTTTCCCCTCCTTTGTACCTGCACAAGTGTGATAAAGAAAGCAAACAGATTTTTGGTACGGGAAGCAGAAATGGGAAGGGAAGAAGGAAAAAAACAGCCCCATCAAAAAAATCAAGCGAACAACAATACCAAGGCCTTGCTAAATTAACTCAGAACCCTTGAGGACACATATATTTACTTGCTATGCTCTAAATATGAAGAATTTAGAGAAGTTAAATTGTAGTAAGGAGTACATGTATTCTTGACAAATATTAGGATGAATAAATGTATTACTTCTCTTCCCCTCTTTCTTCATCAATATGAAGAAGAAAACTACAAGTCAAACTTGCAAATGTTAGGCTTTTCCACGTTATTTTGCTGCTGTAGTCACACACTGTTTACAGTCTTTATACTTTACCTGTCTGATGCCAAGTGACCTGATGTTCTACTTCTGGGCTCACTCTTCATTTGAACCAGCATGGATTTCCAGGGGCTTGTCACCATCTGCATCACCCTTGAAGAGGGAAAATATGTACCAAATTTCAACTGGGGCAATCCATGACTAATGTTTTTGCCAGAACAGAAACCCTCTTCAAAAGCTGAAGCAAAAACTTCTTGCAAAATCAAGTGGTTGATGAGACTAATTCAGTATAACATACTCAAATATGATCTTTGCCCAAACAGTTTCTAGATTTTAGTCTTCCTGTAGTCAGCTGAGCAATTAAAGGATCTGAAAGAACAGGTAGTTCAACAGAAATGTTTTAATTGACTCATTTTGCCTGCACTAATAATAGAGGATGAATTCCCACAGAGTAGCTGCTACTTTGCATTCTCGGAATTCTGCGTGGATTTATACAATAGATCTCTTTTAGTACATACCCTTTGAGAGAGCATTCTCAGACTTTCCACAAAATAAATGACAGAAATCGAAGAATTAAGAGATACTTCTTAGACTGTCTGGTCTATCTATTTGCCAAGTATGCTATTATGAACAGGCATTTGATTATAGTTTTAAATAGATATCAATAAAAAAAAAACCTTAAAGGGCCACACATGTGGCTAAGGGACTAAAGCACATGACACACAAGGACAGACTGAGAGATGTGGGTCTGTTTAGCCTGGAGAAGAGCAGACAAATGGGGATCCTAATTGCTATCCACAATTCCTTAATGGGCATTTATGTATTTGGAAGAGCGAGGCTGTTCTCAGTTGTTCACACCAAAAGGACACAGGGGCATGGCAAATTTCTGTTAGATCTAAAGAGGAGGCAGGGGAAGTATCACACCACTGATCAAGCACTGGAGCAGGTTTTCCAGAGAACTTTTTGAATTTCCATCCCTGGAAGTAATCAGCACCTGACTACACAAGGCCTGAGCCACCAAGTCTAACTTTGAAGCTGTCTCTGCTTTGAAGGGGGTTAGATGAAATGATCAGCAGCTGCGCCTATTAACTATTCTTAAATTCACATGAAAATTAAATGGCATTTTCTTTTTATTCTAAAAAGATATTTTTACCACTACGACTTAAATGTGATGGCAAATGTAACAAAAGAAGCCAGAAGAGACTGGAAAACATAAAACATTTCACAGGGTCGGTCAAACTTATGTCCCAGCACAAACTGAATACTATAATTAGGCACTGAGTCTATAAGACCTTGCATATACTGCACTAGAAATATGACTCATCAAGATTCAATCATTAAGATAATTCTTAAATTTCTTATTCAAAATATGCCCAGCAAGATCTTTAAAAGGTAATTCTTTCTTTCAAAGCCCCATTTTATTTTCATCACTACCCCAGGTATTTCACAGTACAGGAAATCACATCCACAAACCACACCCACTTCAAAATAATGATCTACTCCGTAATTTTGCTGTACAGGAACCCGTAAATTACGACATTTTACTACAATTTATAATGAATAATCTGACTCACGATGCCTCATCTCAGGGATTACTTAATCCTGAACAAATGAACTAAAAATAAGTTGTTCACAGAGAGTTCTATGTTTTTCCACTTGCTTGTTTTAACTTGTAAAAAACAAATACCATCTAGGTAAGTTCCCCCCCACCCGAAAGAAGGAAAAACCCCAAAGCAACACATGCACACGCAAAGTACAGGAAAATAGGGGGTCTTACTCAGTTCCTGTGTTTCCGTGAGCTCAGTAGATCTCATTACAGGGCTTGTCTTCACTAGATCTATTAAGCCTGAGTTATTTAATTCAAACCAGTCCACTGCTAAACTGCCATTCCTCACACAAACTCATTTGCTGAATTAGCAATTATGAAGTTCTTTTAACTCCATCCACTGTATGTGCCCACTACGTAAATAGTGAGCCTGAGTGAGACTGATCAAGCTGTAACGTGGGTAGCCAGCAAAGGACATCCTTTGAGCTACCATAAGACCTCAACACCCATCATTTTCCAACAAAGTGTCAAGGTCCTCTTAGTCACACTCAAAACTAGATCAGAAGCAAAAAACATGTTTAGATCAGTGACCCAGAAGACAGGCTGCCGCTGTGCCATGATGCCGTCTCATAATTAGAAGCAGGCACATATTCAAGACTGTCTTTCTACTTTCTGGCTCAACACGACAACTCCGTAATATATCTGGGTGGCCAGAAGAGTTCAGGCTTCAGATCTCCATCCCACAGCAGAAGGGGAAATACTTACTCACCTGACAGTTTCAACTGAAAGGTGACTGACAGGAAATCTCTGTAACACATTCACTAGTAAAGTGCTCAATACATTGGGATTCCACAGGATTAAAAAAATACTAGAAAATCGTTATTTAAAATTGAAAATAATATTGGAACAATGGGGACAGTACATAATGCTTTTTGTAAGGTTTTCAGTATGTGAGTGGTTAAAAGACACCCCAATTTAGCTCACAGTACCTAACAGAGATATATTAAGGCCTCAATTTGAAAAAGACAAACTTTAAAAAAAATGCAATGATTTCTGAAAATTTTCCCTCCATACAGAGAAAAATGCCCAAAGGCAACCTAGCCTAATGTCAAAAAACCAAATGTGGCATGTCTTTTTTCTCGCATTACAGCCTACTCTGATGCAGAGGTTGGTTTCTGTTGTTCCCTCTGAGAATGTCTTGCAATGGCCAGGCCCTTTTACACTGGCACTTAACCTTAGAAATTATAACTCCAAAGGTAGGTAGATATACATCTCTCATGCTTATGGAAAACTCTTGAAAGGTAGAGTCTGGGCACCAGGAAAAAAACAACAGCTGCAAAAGAAAAACAAAAGCTCATCTGGGCTCACAGATTAATAATTTACCTTTCCTTCTGTCATCTTCTGTTTGCAATGTATTGCTTAGAATAAAGACAAGGTCACTGGCTTATCTTATTCGTCCTCCCCCAGTCAATCAATAACTTATTCTCCATCTTTTATTTTCAGATGAGCTTGAACTTAGCTCTCCTAGAAATATGAAGCACTTTAAAAAATATTACTCAAGTTGCCCTAAAAAGCCCAACTTTCTGTGGAGGAGATTCTGTCTTTCCTACCTCTAACAAATTTAAATTCACCACAGCCCAGACTAAGGATCCAATCCAAAAGAAGTAACAATTTTTAGAAGTTTTACTCTGTTGTTCTTACTGCCAAACAATAAAAGGAGAGCCTATGACAGGGAACAGTATTTTCTGTCAGAAACAGACATTTATCTTTTAGTTCAGATGACCACACTTTTGCTTGTCTGTTCAGAAGCTACAGAAGACAAGTCTTACAAGCATTTACTGTAGAAAGAAGCTCTCAGCTACTTATGCTGTTTTTTAAAAGATGTTCAAAACAAAAGTGACTTAAAAACTCTCCTCTTAAAACACAATTTAAGGTTTGCTACAGTCACAATCCATGACGCTTACGGCAAAGCTCCCCAGTCAACACACTGACATCACAACTTCCACCAGAGCTCTCAGGTGAGGAAAATTCAGGTCCAAGGCACAATTTCTTTGATGCTTATCCTGAGCAAGTGCAGGAAACAAGTACCCAAAGCTGAGCACTCTTTGCACTTGGAAGCACACTGTCACCAGCCAGCAATTAATAAAATACCCAGACATACCTCTACATTTTTAGCATGTATATATTTTTATATGTGTAATAAATACATATATAGGTTAAAAATATATTATATATATTAATATTGGCAAGTCACAGCTAGTTCCCATCAACAGACCAGGCAGGGATGAAAACCTAACAATAAGCTGCAAGAGTTTCTCTCAGCCTCTGAAGCTGTTTAAACGACATGACTGACAGCAAGAAAAAAAGAAAAAAGAAAGAAGAAAAACTGTAAGATCTTATTAGTGATTTGACTGAAGTGGGGGAAAAAAGCATACATATGAAGAAAGGAACAAGACCTGAAAAGGCAGGTGGTTTTAGAGTTCTAGTGCTGCTCTGGGTTTTCACATTTTAGACACTTCAGTAAAAACAACGGGTACCCGCTTCAGGGTTGGGGGAAGAGAAAGAATCCAGAACAGCTGAAAATACAGCAAAAGTCTTTGAGTGGTATAAAGCCAAGACAAAGTGAGAACTAACTGAAGAAAACTGTTTTGCTACGTGTTTCAGTACAAACTGGCTCATTGGCAGGAACAAAATCTGGGTTTAAGTGACTTGGTGCCATAATGCATGCCCTTGTCACTTGAAGAGAAAGTCATTATAGCATGAGAGCTAACAACCCTACAGCACAATATAACAGTACAAATTACGGAAGTATTGAAACCAGAGGCAGAAGATGAACGGCAAAAAGGCTGCATTTCATGTAAATGAACATCAAATGAGCTGACTGACAAACAGGATGTGATTGTTAGAAACTTACAGGTGATATGTAGTGGACTGTGGCTCCGAAATACTGATCTTTGAGGAGTGTTCTGTAAAGAAGTTATAATCCTTTCTATAGAATAAACTTAAAGAACTGCAGTTTTCTGTTGCACAAAATCCTCAAGCTGCGATGGTTTGTCCATCCCTCTGACCTAAGGACACGTAAACTCAGCCAGAATTAATCAGGGATTGCTGTGGGCGGGAAAAAAGAAAAGAAGGGGAAAAAAAAAAAGGAGCTGCAATTCACTGGCTTAACAGTTCAGCTAGTTCAACACTTTTGTAGGCACTGGAAGGCAAAAAAGAGTAGGAGAAAAGAAATATAGAAAAAGATAATCTTGCATGAACTATGATATTATTGGGCAAAGCAGAAGGGACCAGTTACTCGCAAAGACAAACTGAAGGCAATGCAGGGTAGTAGCCTTCATAACTGCAAAACCCCAGTAATGAAAGTCTGATGCAGCCTAAAGCTACTCAAAAGGGTTTCAAATGCACCATTCTGAAAAACTGCATAAAGGCATCAGTTGGTATGATCCCTTACAAATTTTGCACACTAAGTTTAAGATAAACAAGGTTTGAGGAACACATCTTCCATTTCACTATAACCTCCCCTGAAGATTTACAACCTGATAACATAAATGTTAATACTATTTCCATTGATTTTTGTGGAGTGACTTCTTGTGAGTAAAGATCACGCACGTAAGCAAAAGACTTTCAAAAGATAAACCCCTTAAAATATACCTGGCCTCCCAACAAGATGGTTACATTTCTTCTACCATCTCCTCTACCTGGCTGAAGAAGCAGGAAAGTTTTGCACTTTATATTGAGATAAAGTATACAGAAACTGAGTAACTACTCCTGCTGTCCCTTACTACGAAAATGTTTTTTCCTTCTGGAAACAAAAAACGTGAACACTGATTTTTATATAAGGTACTTGTGTAGTTTTAGCAGAGGGCTTTCATCCTGACATCCTGAAGAGCCGACCCTTTCAGTGCACCAGCTTCAGGATACCAGAACGCAAAACCGTAAACAGCATATTCAAAACCTTATCAGCCAGACTTGCTGTACCGAGGAGCTCCAGCCACAGTGTTTTGAAATGCAGCAACAGAAGGTCCTAGAATTCATCTTTCTTGGCAGAAATTAGATGTCAGTTGATATGACCCCAATTTGGCACAGGTTTTTGTTTCATAAAACCTTCAGAAAATTAACATACCACATCTATTTTAACGACATAATGCTGCACAAATATGAAGTTATTCACAGCTGTGGTACCTATGACTATCAAACAAATTATGAGCAACATAACAAATTAACACAAGCCAAGAAGAGCCACCCATATATTGCTGGACTATTTGCAAGAATCCTTTGTGTAGCAACAGGAAAATGCTAGAGTGAATGTCACAACACCAAAAAAATAACATCTTTTGCTCTGGCATGGTTTCTCGAAATGGGTTACATCTGCTGTAACAACAACTCAAGAACAACATTTATATTCGCCTTCACTACTTAAGGAATCTAGCTGCCTAGTACGACAGTAAGAAATAAATATACAAAACCAACCCAATTCTTTCACTGGGCTGTCAAATTAGGACAGAAGTCCCAGAAGTTATCCTAGAATGCTTTGGCATTTTCAGTACACAATAGTTAGAAGTATTTGTTTTCTCGCATGACCCTTCTGTATCAGTAGAAGATCCAGTAAAAATGAAACATATTTATAACAGAAATTCTTTTGCTGGAAAAGTTGATACTGATTTGGTGGACCTAATCATCTGTATGAACAAACCATACTTTTTTGCACTCGCACAACCACACAGCATTAGAGACAGACTAGAGAAGTTTTTGTAGGGTAAACTTCATCGCTCACATCTCGTGTTAGGGACACACCAGTGCTTACATGTATAAAAAAAGGCAAAGGTTTTCATTATTAACTCTGACCACATCCTGATAGAACATCATAAAACCATCGTAAAAAAAAAACCCAAACAAAAACCCCCAACTAAACTAAAACAAGAAAAACCAAGCCCACTCCTACCCCCCCAAATTCTCAGCTATGGATTTTATACTGCTTCCCCAAAAAGATGTTTCAGAGCAGACTTCTTCCATTAGAAATACTTTTCAGTCCACATTCTATTGACTTCAAAAGCCTTTGACTTTTTACAACTGCAGTACAGCTTCTCTGGACACCAGGGAGACAATACCCTTTCTTTAATACCTTTAGAGGACAAAGAAACAATGAAGCTGTATACTCCAGTGGTAAGAAATCACTGAACATCTGAAATGCAGGCAATTTCATCGAGTACGTAGTGCTGCTCCATTTTAGTCACAGGATTTTTGTATCTTGCCTAATCCATGAAGTTAAATGACAGCAGTTAAGGTTAACAATATCCGATCAATTAGATGAACTTTAGGAGGAAACCATTCAATGGTATTTCAAGTCCTTTGAGCAAATAACATATTTTGGCAACTAAAGGGTGTGATTTTAAGATTCTGCAAGGAGGAAGAAAAAGAAGTGTGTTTACTTAGTAGTCTCTGCGATTTCGCATGTTGTTTATTTTTCTGCTGAGGTAGCAAGTGCTTGAATAAGCCTTATAATAAGATGAAAGCTTCAAAAGTTTTTGCCTTCCAATAACAACCACATGTTTCCTTTTGAAAGCTTGGAACACAATAAAATAAAAAGCTCAGCTAATTTTTACCGATGCTCTCAGTTTGTCTTTCTGAAATATTTTAATGTTGCCTATTTTTTTGAGATACTTTTAGACAGCCTAGGTTTTCAGAAAGGTACAGTATGATTAACTAACCTTTGTTTATTCAAACAGCTGCACGAGTGCGTTTACTGAAGTGCATAGGGCCAATACAGGACGAGTATCCACTGATGGAAGTCTCTGCTCTCCTAAAACTTAGCAACTGACAGGACACTTGAACATTTCTCCAACCCAGCTTGTCTGGAACCAGACCCACACCTAAACCTACCTAGGGAACTCGGTGCCACACCTGCAGTGCAATTGCCTCTCCAAAACGTCTCTCTCTCAGCCGTTATCCTCCTTACGCCTTAGGCCTCTGGGTTGAAAATACCATGTATAGGTCAGATAGGACTTCTGGTTTACAACAACCTAGAAGCCACGCCTCATTGTCAACCTAGTATGAACCGTTAATAAGTTGTGAGCTATGGCTCAATCAGGAGGTCCACAGCAAAAGACCAAGACTTTCTGCTAGTTCAAACTTGTTCTCAAATCACCTGCTAGTTTTGCCAGGCTACATCAAACAAACAAGAGATGGGAAGCAGTGTGCAGCTAGGGCAGCAGTTTGTATCAACAGAAGAAACAGCTGCTTAGAAATCAGGTATTAAAAGATGCAGTGAGTTTAGAAGTGAATTTAAAATGACAGAAGCTTTACCTTACACATCTGAACTTGTATTTCTTTAAGTAGCAGTTAAAAAAAAAATTGCTTAAAACCTTACAAGCTCTGCCTGGCACACATTTAATCAACACAGTCCTCCAGTCTCTTACAGTCTGCTTCACTGACCCATATACATATATTTCCTAGAACTCGGTTTGCTTATCTGTATCAGAGAGATACAACTACAAAGACAGCTTGCTCCTGTGGGCTAACTGAAATGTCTAGCACAGAACATAAAAACCAAAAACATCATTAAGATACTTAACTCCACAAGCTTCAGGGAGGTTCTAAATTATGATCAAGACATTACATAACATAATGATTCATTAATGAAGAACCTGAAGGTGCACAAGTCCGTGGGACCTGATGAGATTCATCTGCAGGTCCTAAAGGAACTGGCAGATGATGTTGCCAAGCCACTACCCATCATATTTGAGTAATCATGGCAGTCTGGTGAAGTTCCCACTGACTGGAAAAGGGGAAACATAACCCCCATTTTTAAAAACAGAAAAAAAGAAGACCTGGGGAACTACAGGCCGCTCAGTCTCACCTCTGTGCCCAGCAAGCTCACGCAGTTCTGGAAACTCAACTAAGGCACACGGAAAATAAGGAAGTGATTGGTGACAGCCAGCATGGCTTCACTGAGGGCAAATCATGTCTGACAAATTTGGTGGCCTTCTACAACAAGGTTACAACGTTGGTGGATAAGGGGAGAGCAACAGACGTCATCTACATGGACTCATGCAAAACATTTGACACTGTCCCACATGACACTTTTGTCCCCAAATTGGTGAGACGTGGATTTGATGGATGGACCACTCAGTGGATGAGAAACTGGCTGGACGATCGCACTCAAAGGGTTGCGGTCAACAGGTCGATGTCCAAGTGGCAAGCAGTGACGACTGGTGTTCCTCAGGGGTCAGTACTGGGACCAGTACTATTTAACATCTTTGTTGGTGACATGGACAGTGGGATTGAGTGCACCCTCAGCAAGTCTGCCAAAAACACCAAGCTGTGTGGTGCAGTCAACACGCTGGAGGGAAGGGATGCCATCCAGAGGGGCTTGGACAGGCTTGAGAGGTGGGCCCCTGCAAACCTCACAAAGTTCAACAACACCGAGTGCAAAGTCCTGCACTTGGGTCAGGACAACCCAATGCACAAATACGGTCTGGGTGGAGAATGGATCGAGAGCAGCCCTGAGGAGAGGGACTTGGGGGTGTTGGTGGATGAGGAGCTCAACACAAGCCAGCAATGTGCAATCACAGCCCAGAATGCCAGAATGTTCTAGGCTGCATCAAAACAAGTGTGGCCAGCAGGTCAAGGGAGGTGATTCTGCCCCTCTACTCCACTCTCATGAGACCCCACCTGGAGTGCTGTGTCCAGCTCTGGAGCCTCCAACATAAGAAGGACATGGACCTGTTGGAGTGGCTACAGAGGAGAGCCACGAAGATGACCAGAGGGTTGGAGCACCTCTGCTATGAGGACAGGCTGAGAGAGTTGGGGCTGCTCAGCCTGGAGAAAAGAAGGCTCTGGGGAGACTTTGGAGGAGTCTTTGGAGAATTTGGAGAAGATTCCAGAGACCAGCTTTCCAGTATCTGAAGGGAGTCTACAAGAAAGCTGGAGAGGGACTTTTTACAAGGGCATGTAGTGATAGGACGAGGGATGATGGCTTCAAACTGGAAGAGGGGAGACTTAGATTAGATCTCAGGAAGAAATTTTTCACTGTGAGGGTGGTGAGACACTGGAACAGGTTGCCCAGGGAAGCTGTGGATGCCCCATCCCTGGAAGTGTTCAAGGCCAGGCTGGATGGGGCTTTGAGCAACCAGGTCTAGCGGGAGGTGTCCCTGCCCATGGCAGGTGAGTTGGAACTAGATGATCTTTAAGGTCCCTTTCAACCCAAACCATTCTAGAATTCTATGATTAAAACACGTTACCATTTCTTCACAAATCAGTTCCAATTTTCCAATTGATACCATTAATCAATCCCACTGCCCTTATTTTGCAAGTTGGTAGCATTTTATAGAATGCAAAATGCATGTGAAGCAGCAAAATCGAATCTTATTTCAGATTTTTTTGGCGGAAGTATTTGTGCTCTAACATAATGATGTCACTGTGCACTGCTCTGCTGAATATTACTATCCAGTCATAACATCTAGCAATTTATAGAAGCAAACAATTATAGATACACAAAACTAAAAACCTACAATTCACTACAGTTGTGTATCATGTTTGACCAACTCTACAGACAAAGTTTAAAGTACTGTGTCCAGTTCTGGGTTCCCCAGTATGAGAAACATAGACATACTGGATAGAGTCCAGTGAAGCACCACGGAGGTGAATAAGAGACTGAAACATCCTTTTCTATGAGGACAGGCTGAGTGAGCTGGGCCTGTTCAGCCTGGAGAAGAGAAGGCTCCGGGGGATCCCGCCAGTGTGTATAAACACCAGGAGGGAGGGGCCACAGAGGATGGAGCCAGGTTCTTTCCAGTGGTGCCCAGTGACAGAACCACAGGCCATGGGCACAAACTGAATCACAGGAGGCTCCCTCTGAACATCAGGAAACGCGTGTTCACTGTGAGAGTGACAGACTGCCCAGAGAGGTTGTGGAGTCTCCATCCTTGGAGACATTCAAGAGCTGCCTGTTCTGGGCAACCAGCCGTATCTGGCCCTGCTTGAGTAGGGAGGTTGGACTACACGACCTCCAGAGGTCCCTTCCAACCTCAGTCAGTCTGTGGTTTTATATAGATATATAATACACATTATATATAAAAAAATAAAATCAATATGAAGTCCTAATATACCCTGCTTTAACACACACAAACATCTAAGCAAATAGTTAAGATATCAATACAAACGCTAACTAAAACCAAGGATAAATTCATTCATCACTGAGTAATATGACTTAAATATAGAGCAACGACTTTGATGTCTACAAATCAACTCTGGAAGAGCACACTTCCTGAGATATTTAAAGTAACGACATGCACGTATGCCTTAAAATGGTGGTATTGTTTAAGCAGGGACCACAGGAGCACTGGGAAAAAAGGCTTCCCGCAAGGAAATCATATACTGACACTCTGTTGCGGGATTAGGGAAAGCTGCTCTGTAGGGGGAATAAGGAATGCTGCTCCATTCTAAACTGAAAATAAGCATGCAGACATTCACTCAGTTGTATTAGCAATGTTAATTTAAAAATGTTGTTTTAAAGAAACCTCAGTGCTTGCCAAATTCTGGAAAACAAAGCCATTATGTTAGCATTTGCTCTGTCATCAGGTGCAGGCATTCTAAGGCAAGACAAAGAACAGCAATACCAGACCAAAAAAGAAAGTGACTTGTAGAACAGAAAATAAAGATTAATGTTATTCTAACAAAACAAAAAAAAAGAGTATGTGAATGGTAGTCTGACCCCTTGTACAGCGTTTTAACAATTGCAAATCTAGAAAACAGAAACTTTCAGCAATGGCTGTGCTTGGCGCCTCACCAGGATGCACAGTTCAAAGCAGATTCAAAAGAAACTTAATTTTTACTGGCTGTCTTCTGGATAAGAACCAATTAAATGAAAGTATTCTAAAGTATTAAATCACATAGCTAGTTATCTATGACTAAATCCCTAAGAACGGTATATCCCTATAAAGTGCTGTTTTACGACCAGATAGTAACATTTAATAGAGCAGCACACAATGACATCATCATGCCAGAGCAAATATTCATGAATATTCAAAGAAAAAGAAAAAGAGACTAAATTAGAAATAAGATTCTATTTTTCTCTCTTTCAAAGAGGAGATATGTAGTGAAAAAAAGTTACTGTAGATTTTTAAGACTGAGCTTGTCAAATGAAATTACTTTCAAAAAATTCAAATTTTTAAATAATCAAGACCGTAAAAGCCTTGATCCCTAGCATTCCAATCACAATACTCCCAACTTTCCTATTAAACACTTAGTAGATTATACTAAAGACAACTTCTAAACAGCATTTCTGAAAGCTTAACTTGAAATAAGCTTAATACTTATCCACGTCTTAGAAAAACAGATTGAAAACTTCATTTTCAGAAATAAATGCTGAGTCAGAGTGGAAAAAACTCTCAATTGTTCATATATTCTTTGTCTGAAAATGCAGTGGCAAATTCAGAAATCAAGCTCCTCAGACTTCTTACCTTATCACCTTTTTTCCCAGACTTCTTCTTCTTAGAATTATCCTTCCAAAGAGATTCTATCGCAATATATCCCTGAAGACTCCAGTCATACAGCTGCGTACCAGCAACCTTGGAAACAAAAGATGTTAGAAAGCATGAACCTAATAATCTGAGAAATATTATTTTGCTTCTTGTTTAAGTGGAAAAAGTCACAAAATACAAGATCTTTAACATCTTCCTGTTCAAGCTCAGGGTGCACAGCATTAATAAACAGCTTGAAAAAAAGTGACACATGAAGAATAAGAAAAGTCAACTTCCTAAAAAAATTGTCTGAAGACTACCTGGAAATACATCTGTATAAAAAGCAATGCAATGACACTGCATGGAAACAATTCTGGTGTTCTTAGTATTTGACGTTCAAGAGATTTAATGTATGCAAAATATTTCTTAATTTGACCATACAAATTTTGGGGGAAAAAAAAAATCCCCTTAGTTTATCATTATTTTGCCATTTTACATTTTCACTGCTTTAACAGAACAGTAGGAGTACCCCTTTGTTCCTTTTTATTTGCCATTTAGAAAAATGACCTAATTTGCTGATATAGGGCTGTAATGAATAACCAGCTATCAACTCTCAAAACAGAAGACAGCCAGGAAAGAAAGTGTTTGCTATATTACATGAACAGGTAATTTTACAACAGGAAAAAATCCTTAAGTCTAATAAAAGAGTATCTCCTGCCCCTTGCATGACATAGAATTGTAATATTCAGAGTACCCTTTAAAATTCAAGAGTGTTAGTTTTCACATCGCTATCAGTTTTCTTACAAATAAAGAATGGCAAAAATGGACAATCTGCCCAACTAGACAGATGTTAAACTAAAAAAAACTTATGAAATAAAGAAATAAGAAGGTATCACCCTATGTCCCACAGCAGGCAAAGCTGGAAAACCAAAACTATGAGAACAGGGCAAGCATAAACGATGTTTCTGAAATGGTCTCTGAATGAAATATTCAAGTTTCTTCCAGTCTCTAAGAGTCCACTGCTCAGAGACTTCCTGAGCCAGAGGTGATTTCTAGGTGTATATTCTATGTATAACAATGCCCAAGGAATTTCCCTCCTATGTACTTGTTGCATGTCCCCTTGAGCCCCATGCAAACTTTGAGCATCCACAAGATCCTGTGCCAAGGGACAGTACCGCTGGGCACACATGGCGCGAAGAACCCCTTCCCTTCGTTTGTCTGAACAAAATTAACTGCACCAGTTATGTACCGCAATGGTAAGGGATGCGCTTCCAGGCAGAGATCATATTACTACCTTACAGAAGAGGCTATTCAATAATTAGCATTAAAACAAAACAAACCCAAATCAGCAACGACATTGCTGAGTCACAACTAAATCCAAAACATAGGCTGTTTTAAATACAAAAAGCTAGCATATTCGTCACCACATTTGGCAATTACAGTAGTACTTTGGTTTTAATCTAGTCGGTATGATGCACAGAGCTTTCTCTGTATTTGAAGGTGATAAAGGTCATCAGAAGAAAAGCACAGTGTTCTGGGGGCAAATGTGCTAAATCTCCAAAATGCCTCGATTTAAACATTACAGGTATAGAGAGTTATCTTCTGTTTCCGTAGCAGGAGTGTTCTTTCTCAAGTACTTCAACAAACTAGTTCTGAAAACCAGAGGGGCCTAAACTCATCTGGAAAGACAGCATTATCAGTCGTGCAAGCAGTACAAACCTACCAGGACTGGAAAATAACCACAGTAAATGAACAAACAGGGCTTTTTTGTCTGCTATGCTACTGAGGACACTGATATCAACAAAACACGGAAACAACAGCAACTATGCTGTCCTTGTTTGAGCAACACAGGACTAATTTCTCTTCTAACACTTGGGAAAATTGCACTTTTAGAAGACTCTGGTGTCTAAATTTGTGAAAATAATTAGTTTATAGCCAGCTATGGCATGTGGGTTTCAAGGTCTTAGCATTTTCAAGTAAGCCAGGCGCAGGCATGAGGAGGAGCAAGACACGGGCACTTGACCCAAGCTGGCCAAAGACCATGAACGTCACATTCCATATAAATTAGAAAGTTTGCTGCAAAGTTCTCTCTCTCTTGCTTACTGGCTGTGATCCAGAGAACTTCTTGCCTGTGTAGGATCCCTGAGGCTTTCCCTTCCTCCCAAAGCCGTAGCACTCCCCGTGTCTGACATTCGCTGTCCACTGCTGGGAGCGCACAGCTTCCTACTGACAGAATTGGATGAGTATAATGGTTGTATATTTTATATTGGTATTGGAATCAATATTGGTTTTTTAGTGTTATTACTGTTAATTATCTAGTCTTATTTTATTAAATCTGTTTATATTTCAACCCCTGGGCTTCCTTGTCTTTTCCTGGTTCCCCTGCCCGGGTGGGGAGGGGTCACTGGGTGATACAATGGTTGCCTAAATGACAATAAATTGTTGTGGGTTTCTCAAACCATAACTTAAAAATATTCTTATTACAGGCATTATACCATCATGTGAATTATGAATTGTGCTAAATGAGAAACTGGTCGTTCACGTTGCTGAGTAAAGTAGCTACATCACAAGGCACAGCAACCCAGAGAGCTTAGTCTGCCACAGCCAACCAATGCTTCAACGCTGTACACGCTTCCCGAGAGCTGGGACCCACACACACGTTTCACAGTTCACGTGGGTTGAAAAATACAGTTCTAGATAGACTGTAACCACCTCTCAGGACCACAGCACCAGAGTCACACATTAGGCTTGTGTTTTATACCTCTCTTTCTCATGGAGCAGATGAAGAGGAAGCAGATGAGTACTGCAGTTGCCACCACTATTCTTGGGAGTGGCAGTCCGAAGCAGGAAAAGTAAAAGGAACAATCGTAATACAAACAGTTCATTCAATTGTTCCAAGTGTTTATTCCAACATTCATACAAAGAGGTCCTTTCAAAAAAGGACAAGTTTTCCCATTCAGTCATCTGGAATTCTTAATTTCCGGAAGATAACAATTTCCAGCTACTTTGTGTTAAATTACAAGATGCTAAAATACCATCTCTGTTCAATACAACACTGCAAGTAAGTTTGTACGCCAAAATCTGAACAAACAAGTTCAAAAGGCAGATGGAGTGGTTCTCAACAGGGACTCTGGGCCACAAACACCTGTACTAGCCCTAATGGGGTACCATCATCAGTCTCTAAGGCCTAATGTGCACGTAAACAAGCTCCCGTATTTTAATTCCACACAAGATCATAAGCATGTAATACTGACTATACCATATGTTGTATGTCAAGACCATCAAGCAGAATTATGGTTAGCAATTCTTTATCTACATTGCATGCTGAGAAACTAAACCAACTATCTGCTGCTATTTTTCTACATTTATATTGTTAAGAAAAGTAGTCGTAGTGCAATTTCACAAGCATTTCATTCTGCAGCAAACATGGATCAAGTGACCCCAACTCTTCCTTTTCAATCCACAGTTCCTCTAACTGTGTCATGCTCTCAGTTGTGCCAGTACAACTGTTCACGCCTTATGGACTGAACTGGGCAAGACACGAAGTATAGGTTCAAAAGACACAGAAATAATTTAGTTTGTTGTCAAAGAAAGAAACTTATGTACTAGGAAGCCTTTCTTTCAAGAAGATGGTAACCGTAACACACGCTACTTCAGGAAATTTGAGAAGTTCTAATAACAAGGAACAAAAATTAATTCTAACGATAAAGATACTGATTTAAGCAACTTCATAACAGAAAGTTTTTTCCAGATGGAAGGGAAGCCACAGTAAATACAAAATATTTTGAATGTATTATGATTAGCTGGAAAGCAATACAGTTCCAAAACACTACTTAAGTTCCACCAGAACAAAATAAATTTTAGAATTAATTCAGTTCCCTTACCACATATACAGTCTGACCATTTGCCCAAAGTTATACAAATTAAAGTAATACTAGCAATGGGGAAATAAAGCCCTTACAAATTTCTGATTTATTAGAATGATTAATAAAGCAGGGTGAAAAAAAGAATTAGTCTGTGCATTTCTTCCATCTCCAGTTAGATGAATAGTGTCTGAAAACTATACTACCAATGATGAACTCCGTTGCTAAAACTTCACTTAGCAACTCATACATCTCAATTAAAGAAAAAAGTTTTCTTTCAGACAGATGCATCAGGTGTTGCACCTCAACTGCAAATATATTTTGCTGTGTTTACTTCCAACTCTCCAATTGAAAGCCTTTACTAAAATTACCCAAAACTTTTTTAGTCTTTTAAAGTATGGTGAAATCTGAAAGTTTACCAAATGAAGGAAACTATAACACTGTAAATGAAAAAGCNGGGAGAAAGAACATAATATAAAGACTAAATAAAAGAATTAAATTTTATGTTCCAGAATATTTCCTATACTGTTCTATTAACTTGGCAAGTGAGCTCTGTAGTGATGGCATCCCTTTCTAGGCTTACAGAATTTTTTTGAAAGGTCTATGAAACATTTCAAAATAATTACTAGAAAGAGTTTTCAAATTCAGATTAAAGGATAAAAATTATGGATAGTACGATCTAATATGCTTAAAACTTTGCTTCTTTAAGAAAAGTGGAAAAGAGATTAAAGGAACCAAACCAGTATCTAGGATATCACTCTCTCCACAAAAGTTTCCAAACTCATACGTCTAGTGTCCTGACCAAGTCAACAAAGCTCAACCTATTCCAACCAAGTTTCAGGCTCATGGTCTCATATCAGGTTTTTTGTTACAGTCAAACCAAGAACTGTGAATTAATCAAAGGGCAATCATGCACTTCAAAGTTTTTGTAAAATAAACAAGGTATTGTGAAGCTGTTAGTAGCAAATCCATAGTTAAGACTGAATTGAGCTTCTTTAAAAACAATAACATCAATTTGAACACCATTCAATCCCTTCCCACTTCACTGTTCAGAAGGCAACTAGAATTTCAATACACAGCTTCCAACAGAAATGTCTAAGCTTCTTAAATTTTGATGGGTTTTTTCCTGCCACTTGTATAATTTTCATTCCCTGAGAATAAGTCAACAGAATTATCTGTATTTAGAGCATCTGAATCCTGGAAGCACTAAAAAAAGATTCCATCGAAGATTAGAGCATAACCTTGCTGGCAGAATTCAAACACAGCGTTTTTGACTCTCCCCCAGGTTAATGACTTTTCGAAGAACATCATATGTTATTGAGAATATCATATTTTCATCCTGACATCTCAGTGTCATTCAAATGTCTTCAATAACTGGATAGCCAATTTATCGAAGCCTGAAATATTAAGTATTTCTGACACAGTAAAATATGTGCACTGTGAGTGGTTAAAAGCTGGATTTGAAAAAGAATGTGGTGGATAACTAAGGAATCTGCCAGTACAATGAAGCGTGGACAGCAAGGCATATGAACTGACATCAGTAGGGGTGGTAAGCAACTATTTTGTCTCTTCAGTTCGTTCTTTCACAGGAAACCCACTTAAGCAACTCTAAATTAACATGTTTCTTATGTGCCTGAAATAACAAATGCATAAACAGGAAAAGCATCCAATAAGCAACAGAATTCTTACCCCATTAAAGAATGTGCATGCCATCTTTCTTACAACAAGCAGAAAGCTTAAATAACAATGCTTACCTCAAAATGTTGTTCCCATTCTCTCTCTACAGAAATATATATATTGCCCTTTTTTTTTCCTTCTTTCTTTCAAACCCGATTTTTCATTTGCTCTCAAGACATTTCAGGCTTCCTTAGTATTGTAAATAAACATGCAAACTGAACTTACTAAGCGTATTTATGTTACTTCATAATTACTTGAGGTTAGAGATTCAGAAAGGAAATGGCGTTCCTCAAACTGAAGACAGTACTGCAAACGAAGTTCAATGAGGTGAAGAGCAAGGTCCTGCACCTGGGTCAGGGAAATCCCAAGCACAAATACAGGCTGGGCAGAGAATGGATTGAGAACAGCCCTGAGGAGAGGACTTGGGGGTGTTCATGGATGAGAAGCTCAACATAAGCTTGAAACGTGCTCACAGCCCAGAAAGCCAACCACATCCTGGGCTGCATCAATGGAATTGTGTTCAGCAGGTCAAGGGAGGTGATTCTCCACCTCTGCTCCACTCTCTGGAGCATTCTCACTCTCCCCACCTGGAGTGCTGTGTCCAGCTCTGGGACCTTCAACATAAGGACATGGACCTGTTGGAGTGGGTCCAAAAGAAGGCCATGAAGATTACCATAGGGCTGGAGCACCTCTGCTATGAGGACAAGCTGAGAGAGTTGGGGTTGTTCAGCCTGGAGAAGAGAAGGCTCCAGGGAGACCTTATAACAGCCTTCCAGTATCTGAAAGGGGCCTACAAGAAAGCTGGAGAGGGACTTTTTACAAGGGCATGTAGTGACTGGATGAGGGGTGATGGCTTCAAACTGGAAGAGGGGAGATTTAGATTAGATCTCAGGAAGAAATTTTTCACTGTGAGGGTGGTGAGGCACTGGAACAGGTTGCCCAGAGAAGCTGTGGATGTCCCAGCACTGGAAGTGTTCAAGGCCAGGCTGGATGGGGCTTTGGGCAACCAGGTCTAGTGGGAGATGTCCCTGCCCATGGCAGAGGGGTTGGAACTAGGTAATCTTTAAGGTCCCTTCCAACTCTAACCATTCTATGATGTTAGGAAAAAAAAAAAAGTCACTAGAAGAAACAGAATATCTGACTGTCAGCCTAAACTGCATGTCCTTTGACAAAATAACTATCATCTTGTTACGTGCCAAGCACAATCACATGGCTTTTAAAAGTGGATTATCAGTTAAATTGAAAGTAGGAGGCATTAATCAAAGTAAAAGTTCACCAAAGAAAGGTATCGTCACTGACCTTTGCGATAGCAACCGCTTGCTGAGGGTAATACATGGAGGCACCAATACCCATGAGACCTGCAGGATACACTAGCTTCTTTATTTTTGAGCCTGTTTCATACAAAAAAACACCAAAACATTGTTAGGCTATATGTTAATGAAGATAGCTGAATGGCCCTACCCTCTTACTTATAATCAAAACAGTTTTATTAAATAGAGTTTAGCATATTTTCTGTTCAGTCCTACTGGTTTCTTAAAAGAAGCATGATTACACTGATCAGCAATTATTCTTTTAACCTTTTAAAGAGAATATGTCTACCATCATCTTTTTATAGTGAAAATTATGTTACAACTATATTTACTGCAGTAATACATAATTTATTTCAGTACTGAATAATGAAGTGAAAGCCACAGTTAAGAGGTATTTAGGAAAATTATACCAACTGATACTCTTTTCTAAGCTAAAAGGAAAAACTCAGGCTAAGAAAGGTTAGGACAGCATTCTTTCGATACATCAAGTAGAACAAGAGCAAACAGTGCAAACTTTGTAAGTTACCTTGACTCATAAATATTGATTCTTCCACAGCTGCTCTTATGAATAATATTTCGTGATTCACTACAGCAATTTGCAAAGCAGGTGAAAGTACTTTTAAAGTAAAGTACTTAGAATTATGCTATATGCCCATCGCTCAATCCCACAGTAAATTTTGAGCATCTTAATCAGTGTGAACTCTATTCAATTCTACAAGTCTAAAATAATTTAACTGCCCGAAAAGTTCATCCTCTTATCACAGCTGGCCACAGGTGGTGTAACCTGGCTGGCCGGTGACAATACGCATCACTGAATCAGTTACAGGGCATGCTGCAGTTTAGCCAGTCAGAAAGGAACACAGAAGGGAGCAGGTAAAGGAGAAAAGCAAGCAGTACAGGAGAAAAAAAAGGTCATAGAACAGACATACAGGAGTCAGGACGTAGTAGTTCTGTTCGTCATAGAATAGCCTGTTTTGTATTCAAAGCCACATGTGCTTCTAATAAAGGAATAATGAATTTTGAAGAGGAAATGCATATTAGAAGCGTTTAGTGTTTCCACCAACATGCGCTTATGATGAGATGAGAAACTTAGCAGTAAACAAGAGACATTCATAAAGTGATGTTGTTTCTCTTGTCAAGAGGGAACTTGCTACCCATTAGCTATAAGGAGGACCAGAAAAGGCAAGCTTCGTTGCATCTTTACAACAAGAAAAATTACACTTTTGTTGACACTTCTGGGGATGGGGAAATCCTCCTTAGTGACACCTTATCAGTGTGCCTACAATATCACTTTATGAATAAAAGTAATAGTTGAAGATATCAATGCCTTCCAGTAGGCTGCTACCTGCTGTAGATACTCACTAGAGGGAAGTTTAAGAATACTCCCCTATTCCATTCCAATAGTACTCAAGGTTAGAACAAATTATCTTCAACAGCATTTTAAACCAAGCTGGATGACTGTGCAATATTCATACAATTGAACTCTGAATACAGTACTTTCTACTTAGTGGGCAGCTGTATCTTCAAAATTTATGGTTAGACCTGGAAGATTCTATCGATACCTTCCAAGAGGGCATTTTTTTACAGTGAGACCAAAGAGGAAGGGATTAAAAAGGAAATTTGATTTTAACTTTCCGTAGCATCAAAATTAAGGGGCACTTCCTTCTATAGTTTGAATACTGACTGTTATTTCCAGGAAGTACTGTAGGCTATAACCAGATAAAAAGTTTAAAAATTATGGCTCCCATCCTAAAAGATTCACAAATCAGACATCTGTATTATGAGGGAGTTTTAGTTTTATTAAACTCAGGTCCCTTTAACCTTTCAGATCCAGCCAGAAGACTGCAACCCACCCCACCCCCCAATTTTGCTAACAGTCACAAAGGCTGGAAACTGATCTCGTTCCTAATCACATAACTCAAGAAGCAGGAGTTTGAATAGAAATAATTTCAAATGGGTAAAGCTGGAGACTTTGATTTTCATTTTAAAAAATACGCTAGAAAAAAAAAGTACTGCTTTCGTCATCTTCACTGGAAAATCAAATATTTTGAGGAGTGCATATATAAGTGCATATATTCACAGAATGCCTTCCATTTCTACATAGCCAAGCATGCACTTCCAGTTTATTAAATACCTACAGGCCCCACAAAAGCGTATTTTTATCCAAAGCAAGTCCTTACTAGCATTTAAATTTTAGAACTTTACAGTTACGTTACCTACAAGCTTTCTTTTTGTGTTAACGTTTCATTGTATTAAGTATCTCTCAAAATAAACACAAAATAATTTTTCACAATTAACATTTTTTAAAATAGAATTTATTTCTATGAAAGCATAAACATATTAGTTCCCTCCACTAGTGTGATGAAATTAACTTTTTCACATTTCTAGAGCGCAAAATGCGCACATATTTATAGTACACCCAGAGGTCACAAGTACTTTTGCTGAATATCACCATGCACAGCAGTTCTGTGCCTGGACGCACAATACTTTGAAGGAACTTGAATATACAGCTAATTGTACATGTACTGTATTTCAGGAAACTCTGTATTTTACCGCAATTTATTCCTCTGTAGTTTTCTACAGTGACATATGTGATCAAGGACTTAAGTAATTAAAAAATTTTTCAGCTTAAAAAACCCCTTTCTGACTTTTGTTATAATAAGCTAGAACTGGAAAAGATCAAAGACTAGATTCCAGTAACAAATACAGTAACCATAAACAAAAATTGACAGTTATTACACACCTTTTACAAGAAGTTTCTTTATGATTGGAGGAACATTGTAGAAACACACTTGTACAGTTAAGTCAGATCTCAGGCGTCACAATTAAAAACTAGTATTCCAAAAACCCACAAATAAATTATTTATCCCTAATCATAACATAAGCAGTTCAAAAGGTTCCCACTTACTTCTAGCAAGAAACAATCCAACAATTCCAGCAAAACCTATCACACCAAGCCTTGGATAAAATCCAGCAGGGGGGGTTTGGAGAAATTCAAAGCCCTCTGAAAAGAAGTCAGAACAAAGTGCTTTAATGTAATGTGAAAGTGTTTTTGTGATAAGGAATCATCAGTACATGCTGGCAATTGTTAGAAAACATAAAGAGTTATCAAAACACATTTAACTATCATGCACATTTTAGATCTGCTGGCATAAAAATCAAAGCCTTTGAGATCTTTTCTAGTGACACATGAATGAAACTGAACATCGTATTGTATTTACCAATCTTCATAGAAGCTTTTGCCTTTGCTCCTGGGCCATGTGTTTTGTTTTGCTATTTTGCATCTCCATTATATCTTTCTCAAGATTAGTGATAAAAACCTTTGCAAAATGGATTCTTACATTTACACATTAACAGAATTAGTTTCAGTAAAACACCGTACAAAAAACAAATCACAGAACAAAGGAAAGACACAGCATAAACAAAGCTCACTCCAAGACGGGAGTCCAGTGGGGAATGGAAAACTATGAAAAACCTTTCAATACAAAGGAGTTCAAAAGACTGAGACTGTTAAATTTAAGGAGAAGAGGGGCAGTATCGGAAATGCATGCCCAGTCCCGATGAATCCAAGTATGAACGGATGCTTCCAAAACCAAAAATAAATACAATTTATTTTGGATTGATTCAAAATTCTCAGGAGATCCAAGGAAGTAGACCAAAATAAAAAGGCTAAACATTACAGACAAAAGACCTAACACTTGTGATAAGTAATAAACATTGCAGGAAGTTTCAATTACTAGGCTGGGTTAAGCAAATACTACTGACTGGGTGTGAGGCTTTTTTCCTTCTTTTCCTGCGTAACTGTCATTTTTAGTAGCATTGGTCGACACAGATGCGGGTCTCAGTTTTTAATTGTTTAGAAATGTAGTGTCATAATGACCTACAAAGGAAATTTAAACAGATATAGAGTGTAAATAAAGTAGCCTTAAATTATTAGAAATTATATACATAATGATGCTTAATGAAATTCCCTTTTAACAGAAAATATAGTACATTCCTGCATTTTAAATTGCTAGTTAAGAAAACTAAACTGATTTACCTCTACCATGCTCAACAGCTTTTTCTAATTTGGGCATAGCTTTGGCATAAAGATCCTAAAAAAAAGAAAAGAAAACAATAGTAAATAGATGCCAAGTTAGTAAAATGTTAACTACAGATTGTAACTGACCTGATGAAGAAAAGAAAAAAAAAAGGGAAGAAAAAAAAGTGTTGGGTCCCTAAAATAAAACTTCTTTTTATTCCCACTTCCATGTTTACTTACAGTGTTATGCTTGCTACATACAGCTTTTTCTCAAAGTTGTCTTTGGACACAGATGAAATATAATACCTCAAAACACAGAAGTCAACTTCAATATTTCACTGAGTTCCTGATCAGGTACCTGAAACTCACGATTATCTCAAGCTTCTCAGTGTTACGTAGGTATTGCAAAAATACTTGAGTTGATGCAAGGAAAGGAAGCACAACACTGTAATAAACCCCTTCCTCGCACTTCATGGTGGTACAGGGCTCATTCTGCGAGGTGATACATTCCACTTTCCAAGAGACTACCTTAGGCTAACAAAACCGCATTTCAAAGTGACTTGGAAAATAAAATGCCAATACTGTGTCCAAAGTAAATCAAAGAGCACTGCATCAGCCCCACAAACTAGCTCTAGATTTTCTTCTCAGACTGAAAATATGCAAGAAATAAAACAATTCACGCTGCCTTTTATCAAGGTAAGAAAAAAAATCTCAATAAGAGTGACCCTGCTAATTGTCACTATGCTCATAATCCTTCAGAGAGACTGCATAAGACTGTCTATGATTAGGGAATGAATTCATAAACATGTATGCCCAAAGCTAAAGCAGAGAATGGTCTCGCAATACCACTTGAGCTGTATCTGTGCAGAAGTGAAAATATTTGTTCAGCATACTGCGTGGGGAATAAAATCTTTAGCACTTTTATTTCGTCACTGGCAAGAGTGACTTAAAAAAAAACACGAACACTTCCCATGAAAAAGAAAGTGTTAGCATGTGACACACAACATAACTCTAAAAGGATGTTGTCTTATTAAAAGCTGATGAAAAAAGGACATGCTCTGAAGACCACAGAGACCAAGTCTGACCTTCTGTCACAGCTCACACATAACTGGCTCATTTCTACATCTGGATTTTGAACTGACTTTCCACTACAGTTAAGCAAGCAATTTTGAAAAAGTAAAACGGATATACAAACATACCAATTTTATTCTCATTATCCTGGGTTATGTTTTTAATTTTGAAGACAAATGAGACACCAAAAATGTTATTTTCTTTAACACAGCAGGGGGCGGGGGTGGTGCAAAACCCAAACTATCTCTACAGTTGAGCAAGCAAGGTGACCCCAAACCCATAAAGCTGACATACCCACTTCATAAAATGAGTCAGTAAACCACTGCCAGGAAATGGCTTGTTGTGTGTGAACAGAAGAGCACATCTCATGTAAATGATCACCATGCAGACAAAAAATAAAGCAAATGGGAAGACAACAGGCCAGTGAGACACAAAGCACTGTTCAAGGCTTACCTGCAGCCAGTCTAACTGGGCAACTAACCTCATCTCAAATTTCATTCTCGGTTACAAGAATGGAACACAGGCAACTAAGCAGAACCTATGCATTTAGGAGGTCAGAGCTCGAACTACACTGTGGAAATTTCCCCTTCTTCAAAACTGAAATCAGTGCTCCTGCTGGTGGCACTTTAGAAACACATCACTTGACTGAGTAACCCCGAGTATCTCTGAAAAAATGTTTTGGTACCGTTCAAAGCTAGTACCACAACATAGAGCTTCTAGGCAGAAAGGACACCCCAATCCGAGCAGCTTGGCTTTCTATGGAGAACTGGAAAACCAGCTTGCAGCTTAATAGGATTCACAACAGCCAGAGTGCAAACTAGAGAATCACACAAAGTTGCCCAGAGGCAACCAGATGACAAGGATGCTCCCGCTTCAGAAGTAAGCCTCAACATTTGCTGGGTCAGGAAAAAGCAAGAAAAACACTGTATGACCCTGCAATCTAATGTCAGTAATTTAAGCCTGGATTACAAAGATCTTGCTTTTCCTCTATTTTCCAAAGACTATTTTTGTATTTAGTGACTGTTTAGTATAAACATGGTACCTAATAAAATATAAAAGAAAGTCTGGGGTAAGGTCTAGGGGCCATGTTTGCCACTGAGAAGTGGCCTGGGATCTTCTCTCTTCTGGAGAGCCCTGTTCCTTCCCTCAATCTTCCAGTTCATCAAATACTGATTTATTTTCTGCAGTATCATGTTGTGTCACAGCTGTAGTGAGGACAACTCAGTATCGCTGCTCCAAAATGCTCTGCTTGATAATCTATGGCGTTCGCCTTGAGCACGGAAACTGCAAATTTAATCACTCTCCTGTCTTCCTCAGTCACAGGCCAGTATCAAATCCAGATATCCCTAGATATCTTTAAGCTTGAAGATTATTTCAGATAGCAATTCTAAGCTTTAGTTAATTTCCTTTTAATTTTTTTGATGGATAAAAGGAGTGGAAAAGGAGGGGGTTAGTTCAGCAAATTAGTAGAAAGAAACAACTGGTTTTGTATGAGGACAGGGTGAATATTATGACTGGAACTGTAGAAAATTTTAAGTCATGCAGAATTTTGGAAAAATGCTTGTACAGCTACTAACTTTTACTTTGCTGCTATCTATTAATTCTGTGTCGAAAACCAAAATCCCAGTTCAACCCTTAACTGAACCACTACCAGATGTATTATAAAACCATTATACCTGACACCAGGCTGTGTATGGCTCCATAACATGCCGTAAATGCGAAACCCCCTCTTCCAATTGGGTTTGTGGATCCTCCACATATTTAGTCTCACAAGCTGGAGAGGAGTAGAGTGACAGCTGTGAATATTAGCAAACAAGAGGTTAAAAACAAAGGTGTGATTGTGTAAGTAGGTCTTCAGGGCATGAAGAGTCTAACCAGAGAACAACTAACACTGTGCTTACTACATAAACAATGCATAATAAAAATTCAGGCACAGGCGCAAGACAACTATTATGAGCAAAGTTTAATTATATACTATGATGAAGATGACTTCTAATTGCTACGCAATTCATCCATAGCTGCTATATGATACAAGTCACAGGTTATAAATTAATATTAAACGAGTTTAATAAGAACACAAAATATAATTGCAAAAAATGTTTCTGGTCTTAATCAGTACTTATGGTTCCCAGTTAACATACTAAATGTACTAGAACTCTGAAATCACAATCGATCATTTACTATATTTGCACAAGCCATCATTAAAGAGTCTAAGTAGCTTCTAACAAAGGTAACATCCAATACAAATTTGTCTGTTTGTTACTGTGCAGGAAAATGGTATAATATACCAACAGTGCCGTCATTAACCACACCAGCAACTGACAGCATTAATAGCACCATGGGGCTCAGCAAATAGGAACTGTAACATCCACCTGAAGAGCAATGGGCATCTTCACATAATAAATACTAAACCACCGTATTTAGGGTTTAGCATCACAATGTATTTATTACAACTACCTAAACATATTTAAAATTGTATGCCATTATAAAAAAAGACGACCAAATTCTACACTGGTGAAGATGAACAGCAAAGTTCAGATCAAAACAAAACCTGTTAAAATTCCTAGCAGTTTATGCACTACACTGATGTTTAGTATAAAGGGCTTCTATTTTATACGACATTTATACCACATACAGTAGTTTATTATGAACTGATATTTACACATACTGTTCCATCAAAGTGTAGCTAGCCCACTTTTCAAGATAAGTTGAAAAACAACTGTATCTCTAGCATAATAAAAAAATACAATAAAAAAATACATAATGACATAGAATTTGTCAAATAATTTGATAACTTGTGCAGCGGGATTTCCTGTAATACTTTGAAAGACAAGCATTTTAAGACACATTTCCCTAGGAAATGCAGTCATCTGCTGCAATCACAGTCACAATCAGTTTAACTTTGATCCTGTTAGAGAACCTAACAGCACAAGGACAGAAGACTCGGCGATAAGGAAATTCCCATACATTCTCTGAAACTAGACAGCTGACGGTAGAGATCCAAACTAACATACACTGTGAATGGTAAGAAAGGCAGCCAAAACTCCACCGCTTGCACATTCTGCTTGGCTGGAGCTGATGGGCAAGCCAATTATTCAGCACGTATGTAACTTCAAACTGCCGCCTCATTACTGACTCACGCCAGCAGTAGTGCAGGGCACGCGACGGCCCAAGCTAAGGTGACTTCACTGGGGTGAAGCCAGGAGACTGCTTCAGCCATCCATCCTCTCGTATTATGCAAGTGAACTGCCCGTGCAGACACATCCAAAAGACCTAAGCATACACCAAAATAAGTTTCATTTAGTTTCACTGCTCCATGTAACAACACTTTCGCTTGGGCTGAAGCATTTAAAATTCTAACATCTACAAACTCTCATGGATATAAATGTGTATTTAGTTACAAACTACTATTACTATTTTTTTTTTAATGCTGGAGACTGTTAAAAGCCTATGCAACAATGCTAGTGAGTCTACAGTTTGACAGGGAGTTTTAAAGCTCTACCTGTGATATAACCACGACATTTGTAACATCTTTGAAAGACAATAAAGTAACAGGCTTTTATTAGCACTACTTATTGTATTTGTTGTTGCTTAGGGCTGAATGCTGTAAAGAAAGGAAAACTGACAAAATTCTGCAGGCTACTATATCGGATTCAAAGCACTGACAGGTAAGAATTTTCTCTGTAAAAAAAGAGAGTATTTCTAGAACAAAAAACTTTTGTTTTGCCGTTTTACTCAGAACATAAATGAAATTTTATTAGAATTTGCCAACAGTACCTGTAATAAAAAATACATGGTGTTACTTGGGAAAAAGCAAAGAAAATACTCCTGAGGATTTGAAAGATGACCACAAGTAAGTGTACAAACATGAAAAGGTAATTTCTGAAGGAAGAACAGAAGGCTTTAATGTAGGCAAAAGATCTTGCACACAAACAAGCCTGATGCTATCAAGTGGAGGGCATCAAATGCAACCCTCGGGTTAAAGTAGCAAAACCGTATCAACATCCCTATTACTGAAAATAGAGAGGCAAGTTTAAAGGCAAGAATGTAAAGGGTAGAGAGATGTACCTGAAAGGCTTTCACACACCAACATACAATGACTTTCAGAATTCTGTAAATATTTCCATATAGATAGAAAAGTACTAGGGTTCTAACTATACTTACTTCCTCAACTTTCAGCAACTCCTTTTTGGAAGTCTCCTTCTCTGAAGAGGAAGCATACACCTGGATAGAGAGCAAGCTCAGGCTAACAGGGGTGGCCCCCAGACGAATTACCTAGAAACATTATAGGAAGAGATGTAAATCATAAAGTCCAAACAAAACAGCAACGTGCTTGAACACATCCAATGTAGACAATGTTTATGTGCCCCTGTATGTTAATAAGTGATATATTAAGATGCTTAGAAGGTAGGAGAAAGGGGAGTCAGTGGTACACAATCTAATGCTCTCAGGCACTCAAATGATAACACCTAAATTATTCCTAACACCTAACACCTAAAGTATTTAGAAAAGCCTAAGGCTAAAGGAAAGAGTAGATATAAATGCCAATCTCATCAGTTTTCATTTCACAAAAAGATCTTCTGTTTTCTCTCACTTGAAACATAACTTTTGTCAACTTTCTTAGTACAGATATTAACAACATTATATTCATATTTTAAACAACTTTGTGAATGCCCGTAACACCTCCATTTTTCCATAGTTCAAGAAGTTCAGCATTTTATTTCTAGTTATTGTCTCCATCTACATGTAGGAAAAATATGAGACCTACAGTTCAAAGTATCAGAACATAATCGCTGCTTTCTAAGAATTTTAGGAATGTCTCCTACTTTTCTGTGAGAAATACGAATTACAGTGCATCTTGACAGATACTTAACTGTTTTGAATACTTCAGATTCAATCCAGTCACACAACACAACCACCATGAGTAAGGTGAATATAATTCTTCCCATATTCAGGACCTACACTAAACTTTATTTCTTAACAGGAGAGACTGCTTTAACATAAAAAATGGAAGATAAAAATCTTAGCTGTGTAGCGAATCAAGAACGCACGGGAAGCATTTTCCAACAAATGCTCATCCTTATTAACAGCAACGTTTAACTCAAGAAACAGCAGTTCCGATGGGAAACCTTTCGATGTCCCATATCCATGCTGCTGCCCAGACAAACATGTTGAGAGTTAAAAGGGCCTGTGGTTTGTTGTGTCAGGTTACAGCATGAGCAAATCTAACAGCCTTCGGCCGGCCAAACTGGAGAGGTCTGGCTCTGCTCCTGGCATCCATTCCCAGAAGTCCTGCTGCTCACCTTGCCCTAGCTTTGGTGGCTGGATGCTTCCACCACGAGGCAATTCACCTCGCCAATTTGGCAAAAGAGTAATTCCTGAAAAAGAAGCGGAGAGCTTTGTGGAGGGTTAGGAAGTTGAAGCCATCCATGAAACAGTCTGACAAGCACCAGAGGAACTGTGTGGCCAGGGAAGAGAGGGTGAAAAAGGAGAAGGCAGCAAGCCCTCTTCTTTTTTAGTAAGGGTACATTACATTGACCTAGCTGCTTGTGAAACTGAAGCCCTGGTCAAATCAGTACATCCTTCATGCTGTTAGGATGATAGCTGACCTAGCATCAGGACAATTACTCTGAAACTTTCTTTCTGCCCGTTGCAGAACTGTTAGAAAATAGCTTTAAATTTACCCAGACTACATGCTTATCGCAGACAGATCAGTATTTCTTCCACCGCTTTTCAGATGGAATATTTATTAAATTTAACCAAGAGACTCCTCAAGCTCAAAACTAGACTATCTAGTTGTCAAACTTCTTGAAAGTGCTCATTTGCGTGTAGAGAAACAGCACACAAGAACTAGGTCATAGGATTTCTTTCCGGAAAAACGTAAAGGATCTGATGGATCAAAAGGAACGGAAAAACTTGCTTCAAACGGAAGTTTTTCCTTATTTGTATTTATGGACTCATTATTACAGCACTATAATGAAACACCACAATGACCGGATCAGCTGTTTCACAGCCAAGGAAAGACACGAACAATCTTTAATAATGTTTGCGTAAACAAAGACTTTTCACATACTTTCATTAGCCAAGATAAAAACATGAACACCACTAACCATTAATAACTGTAGAACATATTTCCTCATTCTTTCCTTTTTTCACTGCAAAACTGTTCTGTCACTGAAAAGGCAAAAATCTGAAATCCACTTTCATTCTGAAAAATATGCTTTCAGTAAAATATTACTTCCTGTGATTTTTGGAACATCTAAGAGTCAAACACACAGCCAGAAGAGACAAGAAGACACTCATGACTCCATTCACTTTTCACAAAGCAGTTTCAAATTTATTTAAACTACAGCTACCAGTTACCTGAACAGTCATATTCAGTACAAGTATTTCATGTGAGCCTAAACTTCAAACAAGTGTAAAACTACAGATAGCTTTGGGAGGGCAACTACTAAATCAGTGGCATATACTACACTCAGAAGAGGTTAGCAGCAGAGGAGGCTTTTGAAATAAGCCTTGAGAAATGCAACTTCAGAGAGAGCCACTCAAGAGACAAGTGTCTAAAACTTAATTTCTGAATATGGCAAAAGTTTGTTACATTAATCCACACATAGAGTTTTTAGAACTCCTATTTAACATTTCTACAAGTGTCCCTCACAGTAAAAAAAAAAAAAAATCCAAACCAAACACAAACAAACAAAAAAACCCCAAGAAAAAAACCCAACAAACAGCAACATAAAAATTTAAGTATAATTCATTATTGATAATCTCTCTGTTTAGGAAAAATAAAACCAGTCTGCTGTGTTAAACAACAGGTTCAGGTTTTGCCGCTATTCAACACCATTTATATTGTTTGAAAATTATCTAAATGTCACCAGAAGAAACAGTAAATCCAAATGCTTTAAATATTTGAGATTTGTATTTAAAAGACATGCACAAACAGTGGAGCCTAAGAATGGAACCACCTTGGTTTCACAATTATCAGTCGTGACAGAACTACGCATACTGAAAATACCATATTATCAAAATTCTGAAGTGCAGACATTCTTCCAAAGGTTTCTTATTAACATTTTAAACAAACAAACAAAAAAATTAACCAGTAAAAGTGCAAGAAGAATCTCTCCTTAAATGCACTGTTCAAGTTATACTGCAATGGTCTTCTATTAACCATTCCACTTTCTGTTTCCAAAATTCACTTTAGGATCTCATTTCTTAATTTCATATTAACCACGCATTACTAAACCACTTGGTTTAGTAAAACATTTTGATTGAGCTGGTGCCTTCAGTCTGCCTGTCTTACAGCTATTCAGTTGCTACCAAAAAAGTAGAGCCGACATTCTATTCTCTTGGCAATGCTCTGCATTTACTTTAAGAAAAAAAAGAATTAAGCTTATTCCTTTCTCTAGCTGAAGAACCCAACTTTATCTGTGGACACCAGATCACTCATAAGCAAATTCCATCTGAAAGTTGGAAGGAAAAAACCTATCACATTTCATCTTCCATTGTCTATCTTTACTGTCTTTCTCAAAGTTCTTAACTAAAAAATGCCTCTGGGAAGAATAAAGCCCATGTTAGTTCTCAATACGAACAGGGGGTAGGGGGAAGCTAAAGATTAACTAGAACTTTTGTCTTTTTTTCCTCTTGTCTATGGTTTCTCAGTTCGCTTGTTAGTGTTAATGTCAGCCTGTCAAAACTGGGGAAAGGAGAATAAAAGGGAAAAAAGCCTTAAGCATACTTTTGTGAAGGCTGATATTTGCCCTAATGCACGAAGCGGCTTCATTTTTCTCTTCTTTTTCCATTCTTCTCCCTATCTCTCAGCCCCAACTAAAAAACCCAAAAACCAAACTCTTCCATTCCCTGAAGCATAAATATCAAGGACAAGAAGCCACCTTCCCATTTTGTTCTGGGGGGCAAAAAAAATTAGGTTGGCCTGAAGCACTGGAATCTGCCTAAGCTCAATGGCTGTATAAAAATAGTAGTATCATGCACTGTACCTCAACCCATGAGTTTCTGTATAACCCCTTTAATGACAATTCAGTATCACAGAATTCTTGGTGGTGCCAAGAAAAAATCCCTACATAAGAATTCCAGCAATTGCCCCAACATTGAAGTACAAAAAAAAAAAAAAAGAAAAAAATGTTGCAACAAGAGTAAAGCAAGCAAAGGCTGCTCAACATATCACTATATTGAAATACATTGATACATTATCAATATCTGACAAACCAGAAGGGTACAAAAGAGGACAAATTTCAAAAATCAAGTGTCACCAGTTTTTAAAAAACCCTCTAGCTTCTTGAGTAATCGTGACAACAATTTGATCGTAACATACAACTTGCTTTTAGCCTGAAGGGATCCAGGGCTCTTCTTACCACAGGCAAAGACCTCTGAGCCAATTATCTGATTTAAGCCCAGACTATGCAGGCTCCTTCCTTTTCAGATTTTGCTGGCAACCTACATGCAGTAACGGGACAGTTCGGAGAGGCGGACAGTCACAGCCGTGACTGGTGAGTTAGCAATTAGCGCTAACTCACCAGCTCCATGCTGCTGTACCCAAAAAGTAGTTTTAAATAATGAACGTGGTGTTTGTGCGCTTCGTTGTGCGCCACACGGACAGGGCGCATTAACTTGGAAACGTTAAAAGGTGAGATTATGCAGCTGCAACAAGAGTAAAACTAACGGCTTGGGAGAGTTATGGGCAAAATACCCCTGGTACAGCTGCCACCAGGTAATACAGATTTTAGAGCGCTTTTAGCTCGAACGTGCGAAGAACAACATTATTCGCTGGTTACAACACCAGAGTCTTCGCTACCGCCTCTACTCAACCGCGCAACTAAAACCGGTTTTAAAAGGGGGACGGGGGAGAAACGGCGACTCTCCCGGCCCACAGCGGCCGCCTCAGCGCCGGGCCCCTCCGGCCGCGCTCCCGGGCCGCCCCCTGCCGGCCTCTCCGCACACGGGCACCCCCCTCCATCCTCCGCGGCTCACGGCCGCGACGGCGGCCCTGCGGTACCGCGGCCACCCCTCCAGCCTCCCCGGGAGCGGAGAGCTGCGGAAAGGCGGGGGAAAAGACGACGGCAGGGGTGCTTTTACCTCACCTTCAACATGGCGGCGCCGACCGGGCGGGAAAGCAGCGGGCGCCGCGTCGCTTGCGCTGTGACGTCACCAAGGCCGGCCCGCCGGCGGCGAGGAGGGGGCGTGGCCTCTGGAGGCAGACCACGCCCCCTCCGCGGCGAGGCCGCGCCCCCTCGACGCCGCGGTAACCAGGCAACGCGGGGGGGCGGAGCCTCGCTGGGAGGCCCCGCCCCTGCCGCCGCTGGCGGCGGCCGCAGGTGCGTCCTCATACGCTCCTGATTTACGCACATAAATCAGGCGGATTCTCTCCTTATGGAGTTTCCTCCTGTCGTTGTTGCCCCCGTTCCCACCCCATCCCCCGGATCGCCGCGCTTTCCGGTGACTAACATCACCGTTAGTGCGTGAAGAATGGCGGCCAGAAAACTCTTCTCAGAAAGAATTTTCACCTCAAAGGTAAAGCGGCCGAAGGACACGGCAGCGCATAATCCGTCAGGAAGCGTATTGCGGGAAGGCAGAGGACGCCCCGCGGCCTCTTAACAGTGCTTAAATTTTCTTTGCGATGGCCATTTCTGTTGTTCCCTCTTAAAGAAAATCCCTACATTTCTGTATCGCCATCTTTTTACGGCCTCGATAGAGCCAGCTGTAGCAGGATCAAGTATTTCCCAGACTAAAGGTGGGGGTCGGTCTCTTCTCCCAAGCAACAAGCGATAGGACAAGAGGAAATGGCCTCAGGTTTTGCCACAGGAGGTTTAGGTTGGATATTAGGAAAAATTTCTTCACCAAAAGGGTTGTCAAGCATTGGAACAGGCTGCCCGGGGAGGTGGTGGAATCGCCATCCCTGGAGGTATTTAAAAGACGGGTGGACGTGGTGCTGAGGGACATGGTTTAGGGGTGGTTTTGGTAGCGTGAGGTTAATGGTTGGACTTGATGGTCTTAAAGGTCTCTTCCAACCCAAGTGATTCTGTGATTCTGTAATGGGGGTGTTTAACCATCCCCATTGTGGAATTAAGGGGTGCTTCTCAACAAGCCGTCTGTAAAATCAGCAGACGGTCCTCCTGGTTTGTTGGCACACTGGATTATTGACAGGAGCCATTTGAGGTGGTATAACATGAATTCAGCTTCTTTTCTTTTTAAAACTTTATTTTCCTGCTTCACTTCACAGGCAGGAGCTGATGCTTGCAAGCGAATGGGATGTCGGAAATACCATGAGCAAATAGTACAGGATGAGTTTCAGTACCCAAACCACAGGATAACAGATAACAATGATATTTTATTATGGATTTGGTTATGGAGATTCCCTCTTTAGCAGGGAAGAGTCATATCTGAAGCCTACGTAAGTGACCGATGGGTGAAGAACGCTAATGGGCCTCTTTCTGCATTGCGCGAGGCTTGGCACACTCAGTTTTATCTATGGAAAACGGGCAGCCAGGGTGCAGCAAATGTTGTGGAAAACCGATTTTGCAGTATTTTATGGTAGCTTTGTGAGAGCATGGAGAGCAACTAGGCAGCTCACAAAGCAGTCGCAGTTCTTGACGCATTTTATTCATCCTCAAGCTGTTAGAAAATGTTCCAAGCTCAAAACAACAGGTGAGTCCGCAGGAGAAGTGGTGGGGCTGAGGTTATGAGTAAGGCGCCTGCTCCAGCTAGTTCTCAACCAAAGCGCAGTCCTAGGCTGTGGGTGGGACTGGCTGTTTCCCAGTTTTACAGGGGACAGACATAAGGACACCTCAAGCGCATTCTCTTTTTAAGTCTGGTACATGAACAGTAACGAAAATTCTAATTGTTTCTGGACATACAATGGTGTGTATGTTACATATTTTTGTGATCAATTTATACTCAGTGACTGCACAGCAATTGTCGATACAGTTATGTAACACAGATATAAATATCTGAAGACAGATAGTTGTTTCATAAAGTTTTTAAATGAAATAATTTTATTAACTCCAGCATCTTTGGTGCATTTTTTTCTTTAATGTGGAAGTTCGTATTTAAAATTATATGACTGATTAAGAAGAATGGGGAAATCATTACAGAGAAGAACAATACAAATACATTCATTTTCCAGTAGGTGTATTGTTCTCCTACAGTCGACCGGTAATCTGGATGAAAGCCCTGCGTACTTTGGTGGCAGGAAAAACTGCTGGAGAAGGTTGTCTCTGCAAAATTTCCCTGGGACGATGATAATATATGACATAAAAGATTATGTATAGTCCAAAGCACTGTCAGACTTAAAAGCAAGCTAAAGTTTCTGCTGCTGAGGCCACAGAATAAAGAGCTTTGGCATGATCGACTCCTGGCTGCTTCTAATACAAGAACCCATACCAAGTTTCGGTTTTACTCTGCATGCCAGTATTTCTCCCTTTTTGTGGTAACTGGCTTTTCTAAACACTTATGAAATAAATATTTCCTTTGGAAAGCTGCAGCTCAGGGAAGCTTGAAAATGTTGTCACAGTTCATAAACTATACCAGTCCAGGCAGAAATATGATTTAAGAAACTTGATCTATAATCCTTTGTTTTAGCCATTACAATCTGAGCTGTCATAATGTTGTATTAGATTGCTCATTTACAGTTCAGTTTTTTTGCCAGGAAAATAGGAAGAGTCCTTTACTAGCAATACAATGGCACATTTATAGGTACAGTAGAAAAAAAATTGATTTGTTGCACTTTCCTGTTAAAATGTGAGTTTGTAACACTTGCCCATCAAATATCAATGCAGTTACCTACTGACATTGATCACTGTAAAACATGATTCTGACAAGCTGGCTTTTTTCGATGTTCTCCTTCATGATACATCTTGCTGTATCTTTAAAAAAACAAACAAAAAAACCCCAAAAAACATTTTTCCATGCATCTTTTCTTACTAATTTAAAACTTCTAAATACCATGACTTGCCACTATCATTTTGCCAGCCTGTTAAGAACTAATTTTTAAAATCTTTATAAAATAAACTTCTTTTCTGCCTCTTACAGCTTTTGTGTGTGTTTTAAGTTAAAGGAATGCCCTTTGGCAGATCTATTTTCCTTTCAAGTTCTTTTTAAAATATGTAGTTAATAGAAAATACGCAACCACAAGGCCTCCAATAAACTGAACTTTCAGTTGTTAAGCAGCTTCACGCTGAGCCTGGCTTCCTAAATGCTCCGCAGAAAGCAGTGGCGGGCGCAACATGGCAGGTATACAGCTTTTCTAGGTGGGTCTCCAAAGCACACGATCCTTTTCTCATGTTCCCGTCACTTTTAGCACATACTTGTCTAACAGGTAATTGAACCGGCTTTTACAGGGGGCGTGTAGGATGGACCTTTCCCTGCGTCTTTATGAAGAGAGTGTAGTTCACGTATTCATCAGAATACTACTTCAGTCTTTCTACTTTATTCACTTCCTAACTTGAAAAAAAAGAAGGGGTCGAACAGATTTTTATTTATTTAATGATACCGTTTTATTTGCAGTGAAACTTACCTTGTGCTTTTGCTTTTCATACTTAAGGGGGGGGGTGTCATTTTTCAGCGTTTGTCAGAGAGCTGCTATTTTGGCAGCTGTGAGGTCTGAAGTCACACCTTCAGAAAGTAAATTGACTGTTCGGGACAGATGCCATTGCAGAGCTCTTTGTGCTTTCCCACTGACCTACCTTTAATTGCAGCGGAGGCGTTACTGCATTCACATCTGGGTTAAACCCGTACTCGAATTGCAGCACGTGCTGTCTCATCAGCTTTGTCACCTCCTAACCGCATCCAAAATAAACTCGGTGCTTCCCAAATAAAGATCCTATATTCTAAGACAGGGGACAGGTAGAAAAGAGAAACATATCATGCAAAAAAAAACCAGTGTAATCCAGCTTCTCACTGCAGCCAGCAGTAGCTCTACTTCCACGTTTTTCAATTACTCCCTTCCCGCACTGATGAATAATTCTGTTAACAAGTTGTTGACACTACCAACAGAGATGTCAGCTAACATGCGGCGTAGCAACCATCTTGTAAAGCACAGACATATGCTATTAGTAGCAGCCAGAACACAAACACCTTTTTGATGCTCTTAAGCACCCATCACAGCGAAGTCCAACTTCTTTCAAAATTGAAATGCATCTCGGATTTCAGTCGAGCTGGATACATTTTGGAAATTAACTGAGGCGAAAAGGTGAAAGGACTTGCATCTGTTGCCAGTTTCTTCAGGTATTTAGCGCATCAAATCTTTTTACCTTAAAAGTTATTTTCGCAGTAAACCTTAATTTCTCAGCAAGATGATGTATTTTCCCCTCATTGGTCTGTAAATGTATTGACATCAGTATCTTCAAAAGTATATATATTAAATGTAGTACCTTATTTACCTGAATGGCAGTTTCTAGGTCTACCAAGTAATTTCCAATTAAAAGCATCCATTCCTTCTTTTGCTGCGCTGCCTCTTTAATAATTAACAGTGACGTGCTGAGCTTGCTTTTTTACTTATAACTGACTTCTAGGGTGATCATTTTTGAAAGGTTTTAATTTTTGTTTTACATTCTACAAGGGCACATGACATAGCTCTCCCACGAATGAGAAGCAGAATGTATTATATGCTTAGTGTATATATACACATATACCACTACATGATTATTAGTCTATTACTGAAAGTGTTCTCGCATCTTCCTTTTTGCTGTTAGGAAACCACATTTTAATTTTCTAACAGCATCCACACACATTTGTAAGAGCAAGATGAGTTGCAGCCAAGTCCACTGGACTTACCGCTCACACACACAGACCAGCTGGAGAAAGCACTACACGCTGCGTGACATCTTGCTTGATAAAAGTTACAGAGAAACAGGCAAAGATTTGCATACTTCAGTAGCAAAGCTCACACTTACGTCATTAGTTAACTTGCAGCTTAAGCTCTGACTTGCTTCCCCGTGAAGCCCCCTAGGATGGGGCTTGAAGCCTTACAGGATCCTAGGGAGCCAGAGAGCAGCAGACCATTCTCCAAGGGGTTTGTTGTGCAGGTTGAGCAAGAAGGGAGACAGAGCCGAGCAGCACATGAAGAATCATCCAGGTTTCTTCTTCACTGATGCTGCCACCGTCATTCGATGTAATAGGAGAAGAGTGTAAGGGAAAATACTTATTATTCTATTTCTAGAAGGCAGAATTTGGGCTTATGGCTTTATTTCTTCAGTCTAGAGTAACACCCTTTTGGAGAGGAAAGGCCTGTATTTATTTTTTAAATATTTTTCTTTTCTAGATTTTCATTTCCATACAACTCATCAGTCACCTCCTTGTTTTACTGGTGCACTACAGTGCGCATGCAGCCAACATGCTGCTCTTCTCAAACTCAACAGAAGCTAACAAAAATTAGGAGGGCATATTTGATTGAGAGAGAATGCGAGGTATGAGGCAAAACCGGAAGCAAGATGCCCTTTTCAGGATGCAATCCTGTGTTTCTGTGGAGACTATTCATTAGCCAGAAAGTCCTAGTCCAGTTCCCTGGTACCATGGCGTTTGTTCAGGCTGGTTTTGCACTTTTCCATTCCTTTGCCTCGCATTCACCAAAAACCATCATGTCTGGTACCCTCAACCACTGCTTCCACTCTGGGAACACATTCCACAAAGGAGTAACACCCAACTTTACACACGTTTAATCCTGAAGTGCATTTAGGAAACCCGAAGGCATGTTTCAGGGTTTCTTTTGCAATCACTAATTAAAACTGTCATCTAGGTAATTTCCCCCAGTGATCAGTGGAACCCTTGTATCTTTACCACATATTATCACCTTCTACAACGTGAAGTCATTTACGGTTTGGCCCTATGGAGGAGGGCTATGGCTGGCATAGTTGCGGTTCCTGGTGTAGGAACGGGAGGGGCAGAGGGTGGTGGTGCACAGAGTGACATTGTCCTTATTTTTAACTGTTTCTTTCTAGAGCGGCACTTGACACTACCTCTTCAGTCTCGTAAATTAGTACAATATGGTGCTGGCGCAGGTAAAACCAATGCTTCAGCTTGCTTTGCCAGTTTTACAGATGAGAAAAATGTCACATTTCTCAAGTGTGATCTAATAGGTTCTTACTCCTGTATGCGTGCAACAATGCAGGTACAGAAACGGGATGTTACAAATAGGAGCGACGACGTTGAACAACGAAAAATGGTAATTTCACCAATTGAAAAGCCTGAGGATGAAACTATTGTTACAGAAAAATGGGATTATGAAGCAGGTAAATTGTATACCTGATCCCAGGCATTATCTCTGGAGGATACTGGACAATTTCCATCCACAGCAGATGCATAAATCTTCAGAAGTTAAGGCACTGGGAAATTGCTAACCCTTCTAGTCACTTTAATGCATTCTGCCTTGCTTTGAACACGGCTACAAATGTGAAAGCACGGCTTCCTAGGCCGGTTTAACAAGTTTAGCAAAACATACATTCTTGTAATTAACTTTTACCATGGGAAAAATAAAAGTGTCTGCACTGCAAAGGTAGGACATAACTAAAACTGAGCACCTGTGATCATTTTGTAAGGTTCGTAACTCCTGTGAAGTACTGCTGCTTGATTATTACAGCATTAACAATTCTGTACCAAGATTTAGTTTATTTAACCTACACAGAGGTCAGCCTCACTCCCCTTGTTTTCAGAGGACAGTATGGAGCCAAAATCCAGCTCTTCCAGAAATCAGGTAAAACACTTACAATGACATTGTTAATTGGATCAGCTCCCAACTTTAAGACCACAAAAAGTCACTAAATTAAAAGCTACAGTTTACTTAATTATCATCACCTGGTTTTTTTTCCTGACTACATGATTCTTTTCAGTGTTTTGGATTATCTGTCAGGAGAATCAGTGAAGGAATAAACCTATGGCTTGACAGTAACTCTTCCTGATTGCAATAAAGGAACTCAAAAACAGGAGAAGAAATATCAAAAAATATTTAAAAAAAAAAGGTTTCACTCCAAAATGTCTTCTGAAACTTTAATTTTTGATGTTTTGTGTTTCATTGTAGTAAGTTAAAATAAGTTCCTGGTATGAAGTTGCCACCTGTGTCAGATAAAAAAATTTCCTAGAACTACCTCTAAGAGCCAAAGGAAAGTATGTGTTACACGAGGCAAACCCCATCAAACAAACGTTCACAGCCAAGCAAGGATACCTAAGTGACTAGGACTCCATCCTGGGAATGAATTAGCCAGCAAGGCTTTCCGGGAACTGCAAGAAGACAGCAGAGCAATTTCTTGCTTTCCAGGAATCAAAATGGAGGCCATCACTACACCAACATAGGGGAAAGTGCTTAGGCCATGCCCTGCATTGGCACCAGTGTCACCACCATAAGCACAATCCCATACATTTTGTATGGCTTCGGCAATCTGGGGAGGCAAACACAAGAGGAATACACTGACCACCTTGGAATTTCTCCCCTGAGACTATGGAAGTTAAACACGGGGGAAATACTTGGTTTCTGTTAGCACTATGCAATTCTTCTGACAAAGAAGGGATGATGAAGTCAGAAAGTCTCACCAGTGGTACTCAAATGCACATAAACAGACCCATAACACGCACGATGCACCACAGGAGGTAACAATTCTCACACAGAAAAAGAATTATACGGCTCGTGTAACTCAAACTTGTGAGATAAGCCACGTGACAAAAAAAAGCGCAAACAAACCAATGCTTAGAACACACCTGATGATACCCTGAAATGGGTGTGGGAAAGGAGGCTGCCAGTTTAGGCCAAAGACGTATCTGCCTGGCCAAATTAAGCAGTGACATAAAAGGGTTAACCACTAAAGCCACGTATCTCGTTAGAAAACTTTTTTTTTTTTACAGCACCACTTATTGAGCACATTTATCCGGAATACAGGAGAACTTCTACCAAGACTGACATCACCAGGAGACACACTTGACAGACATCAGATACATGGCAAAAAGGGCGTGTTTTCAGTTCCTCAAGTACTACATAGCATGAATCTAGCTCGGCCCTCAGCATGTGATGCTTAATGCCAGCGTTCATTCCAATGGAGAGATGACCGACCTTAAACAGAGATCATGATGAGGTTTATTTTGTACCTGTAAATATTGCTTAAAGCACCTGTCAGTGCAATTAAAGCATCGACTGTAAAAGTGGGCAGTGTTAACCAAAGCAAGAAGTGAAAGCTGTCTTTTCGCATATTCCCTATCCTCTCCCTTAAAAGAACAAAAAGTTTGCACATGCCAAGAAAGTTGCCTTGGACAAGGTGGCACTGGGATTAAAAGGTGACACTGAAATACCAGCAAGACTTGATAGGCTAAAGGCCGGGTCATGTGTCAATGAGTATGTTATGAACTCAAAAGGTACAGAACTAATGCAGAATCTGTGCAACACTCGAAGCAAATTTTCCTTTCCATATTAGGAAGCTGATAGGAATCAGAAAATTAAAAAAAAAAATCAAAACAATCTGTAACAAAGGGGGAGTATCAGTTGAAATTAAGAATTTCAAGTCAACAAGGATAGATAATTTACACCAAAGAATCTGGAAGGAACTAACTTTGCCTTTTGCCCTTTGCCAAACTAACGTTAACTTTGTATCACACAAAACAAGTGAACACAGATAACTGAACTTCCATCAAAAAATAAGGCTACATATTCCAAATAAGTGAAGAATTTGGTATGAGCAACTATGAACCAGTTCAAATGTGATAGCTCTCCATAGTGAAATAATGGAACCATTATTTGAGATTCCTAATCAACTAGAGGTGCAAACAAGGAATTCAAGTCAGCCAGTGGAGCATTGTGGAAGAAAGGTATTGCAAAAAATACAACCTGGCTCACAGAGACGGAAAATGAAGAAGGCGAACAAAAATAATTGTAACTAACATTTACAGTGTGAAAAGATTGCTGTCGTCTTCTCTTCCACCATAGCAGTCTAATACATTTGGTCTCCTTTTGAATAAAAAAATAGGGACACATCAGGACACATCCCAATTAAAAGAGGCCCTTCCTCCCATCACTCATCCACTGGGATTAGCACAAATTCATCCACAGCATTCTCCCATTAAACTAGTCCTACTTAGTGTAGGATGAACTCAAGCTACCAAAGGGGGTGGGGAGGGAGAAGGGGGAAGTTATTTCATGCAAATAAAGTTTAAAGTCATTCTAAGTATTAAAATAATATTAAAATGTTATTTTAGAAATTCATATTAAAAAAGAAAAGACACCAGAGTTGTTCTCAAACGTTGTTGATAGTAGATTTTTAAATCAAGGGCTTTGATCCGACAACAAGAGTTGCCAAAAAACAGAGGCAGAGAAAAGGAAAAGTGGGACTAGGGACTGACAAGGAAAGCTTTCATCAGACAGCTTGAGAAAATAAGATCATAATCTGCTGGTTTACCTCCGCTCCACCCCCTCCCCCTTGGTATTGAATGTTGTTCTAATCTGACACTTTAATCCTGAAACGCAGTTTCCCCTTCCTGTTACGGGAAACGTTAAGCAGTATGACTTGGATTTCTGGCACTTTGAGGTCCAAACGTGTAATGAATGCCATGTTGTCTCAATTCCGTGTATTCGATAGCAGGGAACAGTCTCTTCCTGGCTGCTGACTAACACCAAAGGCTGGCTTTGGTTCTCTGCCTCTTGGTTTAAATTTATGCCTTGACACGGAGTTACAAACATAACGATGAAGTCAACTCCGAACATTATTTGAAGCCTGAAATGCAGAGCAGACACAGGAGTGCACTACGGCAATTAAAACTGGCAAGACTGTAAAATACCGTGAAAGAGATGAGCTTGATGCTATATAAGGACATCCAGCTTCTCTTGCTGGGATAACTTTAACACAAGATTATGAATTATAGCAACACACAACATTTTTGAAGAGTTGCTTAACCGAGTAAACTCTGAAGTCCTGTAGAAAGTAATCCAGGCCCACTACACTTGCAAGTATTACAAAGTTTACGCAAGAGCATTTAAAGATTAAAAATATTTTATTTACACTTTTCTTCGTACACATTTTATACATTTTTTCAGTTTAAAAACCAAACAGAGCGCATATGCAAGTCTGAGCATACTGTACCCATAGCTAGGGAAAATTACCTTCTGCCAAAATAAGACAAGAAAAAAAGGCTTTAAAACAGTTAAAAAGAGGCAATTTTTAAACTATTCAGAGAAGTTTATAGGAGCCCTGGGGTAGTCACTAGACAGTTAATCCAAATGTACATGTGAGGTCATATATATATATAATTTCCTATAGGAAAAGTATTTCCAATTGCTAGCACAAACACAGCAGAGTTTGAAAATAACTTTTCCTGTTAACTTATCAAATACATTCTTTTCAATACAAACAATCTGATATTGTACACTGGCATCAAGTGGGATACTATAGTGGAATTGCAATCTCCAGCATATAATAATTTATTTTAAAAATATCTACAAAAATAACAATATATAGGGAAAATATTAAAACAAAAACATCGCTCACTCTTCCCTTCACCTGTTCCCAGAACTGACATGAAGTTAGGTGGGTCCCACTGAGGTAATAAAAGCCCCCTAAGTATAACTAACTTTACAGTTCTACCTAGCACTGTATTTTTCAGACTTAGGCCAAGGTTTTCTACCAGAGCCATAAATAAAAACTAACATCTGCAAATAGAGGTGTTTTCCCCCTAGCTACCAACTTAATATTAATCTAAAGGTATTTGAAATTGATCTTTAAAGGTTACTTTTAGAACATTATATAAACATTAATTGAAATTTAGGAAATGGAAAAAAAAAGTAGAGGGAAATCCAGGAAAGCTATGCTCAAAACAAGTCAGGTTTTCTGTCACATACAACTAGTTTTATGAAGTTTACCCACATGAATGGAAATTCTAGTTACTCACCAACTTTCAAAACCAGAATGCAGATGCAAAAGTAGTCATTAGTATTTATTTTAAGCAGCTTTAGATTGTTTTGCAAACATTAAAATCTCAAAATGCTAGCTACAGACCACCAGCAACCTTTGTTCTAAAGAGAGTACACATGCTTTCCCAGTCTCCTTCGGTGAGCCCTGCCACATGTGATGGACCATGCTTATTCAAGGAATTTCACCAGGTGTATTTTTATTAATAGAAGGAGAACAGGATTGATGTTTCCTCTGATGCCCCCAACCCTATTAACACTTAAGTACAGTTTAACAACATTTGCACTTTTATGTTTTCTTTTAAGTACCTTATAGTTTTCTGTTTTCTTTATATTGGACTGTTCACATATGTGAAGTACACATTTGAAACGTTAAAACAAACAAGGGCCAAATTTACTGTTTGGGGGGTTTTTTTGGTAAGGAAAAATACATTAAAAAGGCAAAATACCTCTACAAATGTGACTATTTCTAAAAAGACTTTGTCATATAAATGTTGACACAAGCCGGACGTTTTTTTTTTAAAAAGCTATTAGCATCTCTCCATAATGCTTACCCTCCTTTTGCGAAAGAATGGACATAATGAGTTAAGCCATGTTTCTTTTTAAAATAATTTGAATTTGTACCTGCTGAATTTTATTCTTTGCTTCCTGAGTGTCAAGTGAAGCTTTGTCCCTGATAGGAGTAGTTATCATATTACCAGCATGAAAAAACGCAGCTCTTGGGTTTGTAAGGCAGGTGGTCCTAATGAAAAAATGGCTACAAACCTCAAAAACCAGAGAAATATTGAAGTCACAACCCTTAGAGCTAGTTATAACAGGTCTGCTATAATACCACAGAAAGTAGGGCATCCACACACTTTCAAAAGAAAGTCACATAAAAGCAGGCTGCCAGGTAGCTCATATGCTGCCACTAGCCCCTCTTGCTAGCAGTGCTTTCTGGAACAGCAGAGCCTTTGTAAAATCAAGTACTGCCTTCCTCCAGCTGAACCAATGGAGGAAAAAAAATTCAAAAGGCTTTTTTGCAACCTAATACCTCCCACTACAAAACTACTACCAACACTTTGTGGGGAAAAATGAGCTACTTTTTGCTTATGCAGTACTTGGAAAAAAATTTATCTGTCCCCTAAAAACAGATATAGCAGCACGTGAAATAAGAACTGACAGTGTCCAACCCCTTTACAGAAGCACTAAGCTTTTTGTCCATTCTGGCTCATTTGAAAACAAAATTTACCCCTGAAGCTAGTTGCTAAATTAAGACATGAAACTGACATACTTTTGCAATAAATGTGAAAAAAAAAAAAAACACAAACCCAAAACATTTTTAACTCACTATGTCCACCTTTTTAAGGTAAGGCAAGTATATTTGCTGCTTAAGAATAGATCATGGGTTTAGTATGTGGGCAAGATCAGATTTGCTGGTATTCCATTATGGCTGGGGTAGGACAGAAGAAACCCTCTTAAACTTACTAATCAAAGACCATAACTTACCTTTTCCTTAACAAATAAGAGGCATTTAAATGTTTGTGAAACACATATTATCTGATCATAATGCTGAAAAATTGATAGTAATAGGCAATTCTTATCAGCCGTTGTTTTTTTTTTTACTTAAACACTAAACTATCTGCAGCTAAATACTAAAAGCAAACACAAACAGAAATTTTCAATTAAAAAAAATATCTCTGATATATAAAGTAACAAAAATAACTGCCTCAGAAGTTCCACTGCAATGGAAAAAAGAATGTAAGCTAATTTTATATTTCATGTTTCAAACAATAAACACACGGTAGAAATGTAAATTAATAAAACATTCTCACATACCCCCACGTGTTCTAAACCCAAGCAAATTCCATTCATTCCTAATGCTCGAAAGGTTACAGCCAGCTTCTCAATGGAGACACAACTTCAGGGAAGCTGAAACCAACAGTTCAAGTTAGAATTTCACAGAACAATTACTATTACAATCCCGAACAAGATCTTTCAGAACTGGACACCAGAAGATAAATATGAACTTAAAAGCAGAGCACCAAAAAAATGATCTGGTTCTTCATGTTTCAAGTGTCAATACTCACCAATGACTTTAGTGGCAGTTGCTTAGCACGCAGAACTTCAAGAAGGTGCTTAAATGCAAACTCCAAAACCTAACTTGAGACACCCACCCCCATCCTTACCATTATTTTTAATAAAGTCTCAGCCATGTCTCTTTACTCCACCTGAATCATGGAAGACCAGATGTCCAGAACCACATCCATTCCCCAGACTGGCACTAGATAAAAGTGAAGTACTCTGTACTACACATAACATGCCCGTGAAAGCCTTTTCAAGCAGGATGAGGTTTTGCTGCCCCATAAACTTATTGAGAAATTAACTGGTGACAAAAAAAACCCAAACCACAAAACTAATTTTTTTCCTGTGCCCCAATATTCTATGAACTATGTACAGTAGAACCTTTTTACTTGCACACAGCCAGCACCTCCTGCAGTCAGTTTATCTCTGAACTCACACAGGGTAATGTACACACAAGTCTCAGAGTGAAACTGAGGTCTTAGTGTAAGCTATGCTGGCTCTACATTAAGCTATTAAGTAAATTTGATTTCTACTTCAGTAAACTGAATTTTGATTAAAACAAGACTTAAAATTAACTACAAAGTAGTCTGCATCAGAAGGCTGAATTGATATTTGGTCCAGTCACTACTGGTGTAAGTAACTTATCACTACAGCTATGATCGCATACATTCTCTCTTTCTGTTAAAACACATGGAAAGAAAATACTCTATCAATAAATCATTTCTAATTAAAAAAAATAATAAATCTGTCAACTTGCCACATAGCTCTAAATCCTCACATCGCAACCTAGAACATAATTACTACAAAACTATCAAAATACAAGTATGAGAAGTTTTACATATCGTTTTAACTTCTATCAATTATTTCCAACTTTAGTTTAGGCAAGTGAGTGTTATTTTTAACACAGGAAATTTGGGGTGGTTTTGGTCCATTTGTAAGTGCATTCTTTTGAACTCCCTGAGTACTGTACATTCCTTTTCTACAGTGATTTCTGACTGGAAGATGCTGAATAAAGTGGTTTTGAATTACTGCATATAAAGTAAAGTCTATTGCTTAAAGTGAAACAGAGCGGCATAAGATTTTACAAAATATGCAGGTGAATGTTTCAGCATTTTGCCCCTAAACATCTGAACTAAGTGTGAGCCCTCAACTTCTCCAAACCTCTCCTTTAGATTCTACAAGTGGCTTATTTCACATTGTTAATCAGAATGTAATTACTGTTATTATTTATGTCTTGTCAGATAATTCTTACCAAACTACTGTCAGTAATATCTGCAAGTTAACACAACAGAGTTATTCAAAGCCCTCTTGGACCACACATCTCAATTCAGGCACTCCGAGGTCAGTAGCTATAGTTGTATAGCTCTTTTTGTAAAAGAAACATAAAATGGTACTAACCATCCAACCACCTAACTCCACATTTTCAAAACACAGTAGTTCATAGCAGTTGATAATTAAAACAATAATAAAGAAAAAGATTAACACACGTGTACAAATAAAATACTCGTATTGAAGTACGAGTACAAGCAAAGTACTGAGAATAAACTGCAGTTTATCCAGCTCCAACAGTAACTGTGGGTCAAAGCAGGGATGAGCACTTGCTTATTGACATTTTCCATTTTCACAAAATAGACTGGGCAGCACATTCAAACATAAAAGAAACTCAGGTAAGATGTGTTTACTTTTTAAAAAATAATTTATAAAATAACAAATTATCAACAGTTCATTATGTAGCATTGATATAAAGAGTTTAAAGTTACTGAATCAATCAGTATATACTAAAGATAAGATACTTCGATACCAAACGAGGCCTCCAGTTACTTAAGAACTTTGAATTATTTAGCTCATTAAAGGACACTACTATACCTTAAATTCAACAGATATGGCTGAATCTGTGCACTAGTTAAAATATAATATTGTAGCTGCACACAAAAAGATGTATTTATATATAGTTTTTACAGTGTATGCATGTGTGTGTATATATGTATTTTTTACTCACCAACAAACACAATGCAGACAATAGGAGGCAGCATAGAAATAGTGTTTTGAATATAAAAATGTTTCGTCTTCAACTTAGTAGAAAATGTGTAATTTGCATTTTGGCAGACTTATTGGTACTACTATACAAAATCAGGAAAAAGGTCATGCAAAGGGGTTAAGATTATTCTGCAACGTATGTAAGGGAAAACAAAAACACCTATCAGATTTGAGAATACTTTGCAATTAATGGAAAAAGCATCCAAAAGACAACATAAAATACAGAAATGGTTTTGTTTTGTTCTTTTAAACCTGGCTGTACCCTAGTACAGATTATGACCTTTATTTTGATGCTCAACAAAAAAATAAGAATGAAGTCCTTCTTTCCACAAATATTTCTTTTAAACTCAAGTGATTTCAGAAGCATAGTGGTATAATGGCCATTAAAAAAAAAAAATAAAGAGAGAGAGAGAGAGAGGAAAGTATTATGGACATAAAAATAACAACACTCAAAAATATATATTTCTTTCCCCTACTTACAATTCTGTTTGTTAAAAAACCCCAGAGGTTTTACAATATTAGACCAACTACCAGTTTTTCTAATAAACTTGGTAAGTACTCTCCCTGTACATCCTGTTTCTCTTAAGCATTTAGCAGTTTTTCTTATACACAAGGTAATGTCTCTGAAGGAATTCAACTGGTTTGTATTTTTTGACAAATTAGGTATAGCGTTTTGTATTTCATTGAGTTGTTCATTCAGTTTTAGCTGCAACGTCTAACATGCTCCAAAACATATTCAGGAAAGTGCAAGCTGCAGACTTGTAAGCCATCCAGCTTGCACGGCATCCTCGGATATTCATCTTCTTTCCATTTGTTCTCTTCTGGATCAAAGGTGAGAATCGAATCACTGTAATGACCATTGTAACAAAGGCCTCCAAGAACCATTATCTGCTTGTCCAGAACAGCTACACCGTGACCACTCCTACCAATTGGCATAGAAGCCAATATAGTCCATTGATCAGTATCTGGGTCATAAACCTCTGTAGAAGGACATCCTTGAGATTCAAAGGAGGCCCTTAGGATCACACAGACACCACCAAAGACATAAAGCTTACCATTATAAGAAATCATTTTGTGAAAACATCTTGCATAATTCATTTTGCATTTGTTCTCCCAACAGTTAGTGACCACTTGAGTTCTCCTTGTTCGCTGCTCTACTGTCCCTTCTTTACTGGGATCAAACACACACACTTGCTTAGAAGTTGAAGACGACGTAATTCCACCAGTGATATACAACTTGTTACCAAGCACAGTCCCTTCATGTCCATATTTATTGACTGGATAGGGATCCACAAATTCCCATTTATCTTCAGTAATATCATACCGTTCAGTTGAGTAAAAGGTTTCATCCCTGGTTCTGCCAGCCACTGCATAAACATACCTCCCAATAACTCCAACAGCAAACTCAGAACGTGGAACAGACATGTCTGCCATTCGTAACCAAGTGTTCTGTCTTGGGTCATATCTAAACACTTTGGACGAAGCATGAAACTCACCATCTGGCCCCAGTTCTTCCCCACCTAATAGGAATACAAAGTTATTCACAATGGCAAGGCAGTCTGGTCGTAAAGGTACTTGAGGACCCTCTAGTTCCCACCAGACCCTTGGTTTGTGCAAGAGAAGAATTTTACTGTTTACCATACTGTGTCCTATCATTCCTCTAAATACTGCAGTCTGGGGTTTGGCAGAACGAATTTTGTTCGATTTCATTTCCATCAAAGGCTGTTGGTGAACGCTATGAAAGTAATTCATGGCTTGGTCAACCTCATGTCGCAGCTGCCGGGAGTATCGATAAAACTCTGATGTTTTTACCTATGAATACATTTAAAAGATATTAAAATTCTGACCATGAGAAACAATCCAGAAAACCTAATTGACTACGTGCCATTAGAAAATTATTTTACTTAGTTTCATTCAGGCAATCTTGACAGCAATTGCATTTGTGTATGAAGGGTTAAGCTAATGTACTGTTATCCAAAACCCACAAGGCAATTTAGCGATTACAGCAGTGACTAATGTTTTTTAGCAGAATACTCACATGCAGAATTTAAGCCAGAATTAGGCACAACTGAAATCCCCAAGTCTAAATATCATTATTCCTTCTCCCCCCTTCTCCCTCTCTCTCTGTTCATTTTCTACTTAATCCATGAAACATCTAAATTAAAAATGCACTATTTTCTTGGTTTTGAAAAGCATCCTACACACCCATTCTGTGTACCCTAGACTAATTTATGCTAAATTCTCACAACCTGGCCAAGCAGGGATTCCCAAATGCTAGGCTCTGCTCACAGGGCTACTTAATTGATGTGGGGTGGGAAGGGAAGGTACCCAAATCCGTTCCTTCAGAATATGTGACTGCACTAACCATTTGTCGTGACAGTTACCTTATGGTTTCCCCTCTGTGGGTCTCCACATGTTAACAAACGCCTTTAACACGAGGAAAACACCTCAATCTTAATCCTTTGTTTGTGCACTTATTTGATAAATTGAGGAGGTAGGTTTGAACTTCCACTTCCCAGGTGAGAGTTACAAACTTTGAATTACCACATAGGAGTGAAGCGCTCCTTCTCAGTGCTACCTCAATTTGAAAAAAAACTATGCCTGCTCAGTTCTACTGGAGTTGGCATGACGGGGAAGATTGTAAAAGTCAATCTTTCCAAGACCCTTTATACCCTCTAAGCCAATTTAAGTTCCCAAGACAATTCCAAACCACATCTCTGTCTTGAAAATTTTAATTCATCTAGCTCCAGGCATCCCTCGGGTCACCGATGGGATGTGATTCTCTTCAAGGAGGCTTCACTCTTCTGTACAGTCTGGTCTAATGCAGCATTACGAATTGCACTTCAAAAACAAGTAAAAACTCACTAGATATTGCCAAATCCACAAATCCTCTATCAGATTTGATCCTAAGTCCCAATTTCTTTCACGTAAAACTGGATTACTTTCAAACACTCCACGTGCCTTTAGTTCCCACCAGCTCTGAAAAAATGTCAGGCCACTCTGAAATTTCAAAGTGACCACAAGGCAACATTAGAAGCCATCTTTCAATATCTATTCCCCTGCCTCCTCCTATATACACTTATCTAAGGGCTGGTGGTGTGAGTTGCCATGTATATGAAAAGTAATTTGGAAATTAATGTTCTTTATACCTTGTGAATAAAGTAGTTGCTTGTTCCATAAACCTGTACTATTCAAATTTGGTTAGCTTTCTGTTAATAATTTATCTTCCTTATATAGTAATTAAGACATTCTGCTGTCTGATAAATGTATTTTTGAAATATTTTGAAGTTATTATTAGACATGATATGCATAGATTTTGAGATCGTCTTACACATCAGATTTTCAAAAAACCCCAATACTAACTTACCATTGTAAAGCACTGTACGGCTCGAGTTACAGTGATCCGATGTTTTTATTTACACTTTTTCTTTCCCCCACTTTATTTTGACAAGTTCAACTTATCTTTGCTTGAAAAAAGAGGATCGTCACATGCAGATTGCATATCTTATTCTTGAGGCAATATCCAACTTCTTTCTGTTGTTTTTATCAGAGGTGATGATGGAGTAAAAAGGTTTACTTAGGTATAGTGCTTATAAAACACCCACAGTAAGCCCATCTCTTCCAGGGATTAACAAACCTATTTTCTTATTGCAAGTAAAGAATATATCATACAGAGATCTGCTCATATGGCATTTGTTAGAATAAACCATATACTTTGCCAGACTGAAAAGACTGAACATAAATTCCAGAAAATATGCTGGGGGGGAGGAGAACCACAGGACAGAAAAACAGTAAAATATAGAAAGCCTTAAAGGTTCTAAAAAAAATGAAACTGGAAGTTCAAGTAACCAAGAATTGCGGGTGGGTTACTGTATCCTTAAAAGTAACTTTCAAATTCTAAAGCAGTATGACTATTTCGCACATTCCCAAACTGGAGCTATCATTTTTGAAATTTAAAAAAAGATAAATCATTTATGTTCCACCTATATGCATTTCAAGTTTTCTTGGATGATTATGGCAGCCAACAGGATCAACATGCTTACAATGTGAAGCATGCCAGCAAAGCCTAGCAGAGACGGAAAACATTTTTTCTTTTCCCCTCAACATTTACAACTCTGTCTTTAGATCTAGAAATTGAAATGCCAGCCCGAAAGTGGAATTAAAATAAGCCTCATGTACCCTCACCACTCTACTCCTTCACATAACCTAAATCTTACCCCATGAGAGCACGCAAAAGGAAACAAGGAATATCTCTAATATATCTCTAATTCCAGAGACAGTATCTCAAGACCAGGGAATCGATCTATTAGTATTTTACTACTGCTGATCTTGACAAAGGCACTAACTTCAAAGCAAAGGCTCAATCTCTTACCTTAAACCAGAAAAACATCAAGAAGCAAATGCAACTACCAGTTATAAACACCTCTTTCAGAATGAAGTTCATGGGGAAGCTATCTACAAGCACGATCTTGAAGAGATGAAAATAAAATACATAAGCACTAGGATTTCTTACAATATTGGGGGGGGGGAGGCGGGGGAAGAGTGACAGACTATCTAAATTCTGCTAAGAAGAGGTAGTTGGAGTCTTCCTAGACATTGCTGTTGAGGAAAAACAACAGTGCTTCTAGCTTTCCACCTTTCACTGGCACAACCTCTGCCATGCAGGAGCAGTATCTCTCCTGAGGCTCAAATGATGGGCTAAGATGAATGTTAGGATATGCCTGTATGAAAGTACAGACTACTGCTCGTGATTGCTTGATGCAAATGAAGACAAAGCAAATGTAGGTCAGTTTGCCCACTTTCACATTCACACTGTCTGCATGAAATCTTGCAGAATTATTTCCAAGTTCTATTCAGACCATAGCAAGGAAAACCCTCTGAACAGCTACACTTCTGAATAATTTTACAACACTTTTAGCTACTTGTGTGTATAATCAAAACAGAGAAGCATTAAAATTCAGGTGTTTAGGTATACACGACTAAGTTGTGCATATATTTTAGTCTTAGTAGATTGAAGGAAAAGGCCTTCAGCAAGCCTTTTGTGGGAATTGATGTCTGATACCTGAAATATGCTGAAGGAAATCCCTCAGCATTCAAAAATAGGCTTCTGCCATTACCTGTACGTAGCAACAAGTAGTTGATCAACAAATATCTAAGAACTTACCAACAGACCAACTTTCCTGTTAAGTTCAAATGGAGAAGCTCTAGAAGGAACATACACCTAACTATCAACATACTCAATCAGACAGATCATTCACAGATTTTCTGCAAAACATCCACACCAGATGGAAATGTATACTAACCAAGATGAACCTTGAAGTAAAACAAATGTGCATTCTTAAGAGTACATCATCAATTCTCAACTGATAAAAAAAAAAAAAAAAACGCTATGAAGCTTTTAAAGTTTTAAAGAGAAGGGTCTCAAAGAAAGTTTAAGCTGGCCTTCCTTACCAACCCTAGTCTTATTGTAAAAAAGCAATTTCATTCAAGTGCTAAAGCTTTGCTCATGTAATTTTTTACATTCTTTCCAGTTCTTTCTCTTCAGTTTTCTGAACAAAACCTCTTACAGAGGTTCTGCTAGGACATAGTGCTAATGTAAGAGCTCCCTGAAGAACTCTCATGAGAACTATCTCATTGCATCATCTACCAGTTACAGCAGTTCACAGTTAAAGACTTTTAGCTACACGGACAGGGAACAGCATAGACAAAATCAAATGTGTCATTCTGTTAAAAAAAAAAAAAAAAAAGATGATGAAGATGATGATTAAAAACCTCTCTACTCGCTCCTTAGGTAAACAATACCAAAAACATCAAAACTTCACCAAAATCACCATCATCCCTCCAGCCATAGTAAATTAGAGCTTAAATGCATTTTCTCTTCTCCATTTTGATTCAGTTAAACACTTAGTAAAAACTGCTGACTTTCCAAATTAATGCAGCTCTTAATCATTGCCTATTTTTCTGCTCTAATGCAATGCATGCTTTTCTAGCTGCTGTAGCTACACAAGTTTCAGAATTTTCCATCTATATTCTATGAATAAGTAAAGCCAAAAATGTAAGCCATTAGTCTTTAATTTGAAAAGTGATCCCCATAAAAGATGAGAGGTATCCCGTGTTACATTCATCATCTGTTCATCTAAAGCCTGTCAACAAACATTATCAAATTGTTAACACACTTAGTCCAAATCAAAATTCAGTCAAATAGAAAAAGTCACACGTACGTCTCTACAACAGCAGCAACCAAAATTACTTTGCAATCAAACATTAGTATACATAGCACTGGAGAAGCTGCTGTGCTTAACTTCCCCATTTTCTAGCATGGGTCATTACTCAGCTACATCCCACGGCCAGTAGGAAAACTGGTCAGTACTGGCACTGGGCTTTGAAGGACTATTCTGCAAGTGCTACAAATCACTTACTGTTTTTCAGCCTAACCACAGAAAGACAAGATGACATAGGCTCCGTGCAGCAAGGACAATGCCCTCAAATTGAGGCATTTTGCTGCTCCTTTTTATAAACTGGCAAAAGAAATTATCACAATCAAGCTGGAATCTAACTCAAATCTAATCTCTCAAATCAAAGTGGAGCCAACAGTCTATACGCCAGAATTAAGCTGCTCAGCACATAATAAATACTGCCAGCAAATCTATCCAAGTCAGCAATAAATATATTTTTAGACATAAAAATATCAAGCGCAGCACCTATTTAAGATAAGAGGGGCCCACTAACCTCATCCACTAGACACTTCTTACAAGCTTCAGCATGTGAAGTTGTAGAAGTAGATACATATGAATTACTAGACATGGAGGTAAATGAGAAAAAAAAAAGAGAAATTCAACACATTTATCGACGGTAAAGTCACAATGACATAAAATTACAATGACATCTTCTCAAAAGTTACTATTTTCTAGGCAAAGGAAAGCACATACTCAAAGATAATGTGCTATTCATCCTACCTCTAAAGCAGAAGCTGATTCACCTAGTGATTAGTAAGTTTCTGATTTTAGCTCGGAATTCATAAATCAGCACGGGCTAGTCATAACAAACCCTACAGACTGGACATCAAAGAACCCTTTCCATTTTAAGGACAGAGGTTTTGAAACAACATTTCAATCTGAGTAGTATGCAGAAAGTAAATGGAGCTTAAACAGCGTATGAAGGGAAATCACAACATGGTTGCCTCCAGTAACACAGACATGAACTCAATGATCTAGTAGAAATGACCTCTAACTTTTATCTCCAACCTTCCTCAAGACTTAGAGAGCCATGGATACGTTTCAACTAAAAGAAAAGTATAACATGGATAATGGAACTTTTACTTCTCCCCATACACTTTGCCTTTATTTTCTAACTGTTCCCCAAATCCTTACTTCATTTATCTTTCCATTTTCCGCAATACATCTATATCTATTATAAGGGCTGAGGAACAAAAGGAGTATCTATTCATACTTCAGAAGCAGTTCTTCCAGAACATTTTGGAGTAAGCAAACAGGCTGCATCTTCACTCCACATGCACATCAGCCTCAAGGTATAAATCTAGAGTCACTCAACAATTCCTTTTTGAAGGAACAAGCCATCCCACTCAGAACGTAAATCTCTTCCAGAAAATGATGTAAGAAACACAATGGCTTAAGAGGCCAAAAGTATCCTTACTGTGACTTGCAAAGTTAAGTTATAGAAGTTATTTATATACTACAATGACAGGCATCTTAGAAATGCGTATTAGCCAGATTACATAAGAGTACATATGACGAGCCAGCCAGTGTACAGTGAATACAGAGCTCGCTGAACCATAACAGTCAACTTCAGATTGTATTTGGTATATTCATGCAGGCATTTAGTACGTGCTGGCTTCAGGAAAAGGGTGAATTCTGTTTGTGGATCTCCAAAAAAAAGCAGGTTTACCAATATTTTCTCCCTTCTACACACAGAAGAGAGTTCCCCTCCGGTTACTTCTGGAACAGTTAGCAGACATGCTCTTTTATTTAAAAAAAAAAAAAAAAGTGGTATATATTTTGATGTTAGCTCCAACTGGAGTTGTCCTTTGTCACTTGTCACGCTGGCTTACTCAATGCTCTCTAGCCAGGGCAAAACGCAAATACATTCCTAGCTGCAGCAACAAATGACAGACCTGTTTAGCTGTGCTTCCCTCTGCTGAGTTGTCCCGCTCTGGAATCTGCACTCTCTGCTCCCACGTACAATTAATGGAAAGGGTATTCACAGATAAAGCTTTAACACGTAGGGTATATAAAACGGGATGATGAAAATTACTTCTCTCCTTAAGTTGTACCTATCTGGCCATCTGATAGCTGCCAAGACAAAACATGAGAAGCACTGTACGCAGGACTTATACCACTGATACCAAAACCAGCTCCAGAAGTTATACCTAAATTTAATGCTGGAGACCAACATACACTTTTCACTTTCAGAAATTTAAGTGAAGACAGCTTGATGCTTGAACTTCTACCCCAAAAGCCCAAAGAGCTGAAGTAGAGTCTTTCAGACGAGTCTTACCCTATTAGACTGACCCTAAGAATATTCTGCGAATCCTATCAGTTTTCCTATTGAAGGGCCTAAATGATGTAATAATAAGACAAAAGCATTATTAAAAACAAGACGCTACACAGTACCTTACAGAGTTCAGCTCTTACTAGCTGGAAATGTTTTAACCCAATATAAGCATTACATTACTGTTCTAAAATATGTCTAGGTATTTATTTTGTCTATAGGCTAATACAGGATCATTAATATATTTTATATATTATTACATGCTCTACTCAATTCACATGCACACAAAAATTCCAAAATAAAACAACTCACTAGTCTCTGGAGTAATTACTAGGTTTTATAACTTAAAATACAAAAAAGTGTAAGCATTACTGCTTAAATGATCCAGTAGCCCTTAAAACCACCAAGAACAATACAACTTTACCTGTATATTCACTAGATAATGAAGTAAAAATATATAGGAAATTAATTTGTAGGAAGCTCACAAAAACACAGGGTCTTAAATCCTATTAGCTCACTAACAGGTGAAATACACACGTTAAAGTTGTATCTATCACACAAAATTAATACTGTTAAAACAAAATGGCACAGTTTAAGTAATTTCTAACTTAAATACCCTTACTGTTACCAGCCGGAGAGCACGCTGCTTACAAAGTTTTGTAATTCTCTACTATTGACAAGTACTCAGAGGTTCTCATGGACTAGAAAATAACATTTTTTGTCTATTCTTCAACAGAACAGTAGAAAAAGCAAGTTCTCTTTTAATCTCTTAATACACACAATGATAAGATGAATTTTAGATCACTTGTTACAAAGATTCCTCTGAAATTTAATGTAAATCATTACTATTTCACACCATCAATAGTTTTTGACAATACTATGTGTCTTGTGTAGAACCAAATGTACGTGTAACTTTGCAGGATCCTTCCAACTGCTGTGTAACAGCACAAGTACTGAAGATACTACAACAACAAACACATCCTGCAGATTTAACAGCAGATGCTAGTTTTCATTTGTAAATAAAAAAATCTCTACTCAAAACCATGTAAAATCTACAGTCACTACGTTTTGATTATATTGATAACAATTACCATGACATATACCCTACATGTATGCAGCCCTAAAATCTCTGGAAGGCAAGAAGTAACTTGTGGAAAACAGCAAGAACGATTGAAATAAAACTTGATACAAGTGACCTTATTTTAAAATGTTCTTTCAATGTGAAGTCACTTAAAAACATGTATTGTAAACCTACCTGTTCTCCAGCCACTATATACACTATTGTCTAATAATCAGATGACTATAGTTTAGATGTTTGCATTCTATGGGTTTATTAGAAAAATAAATGCTATCTTTTTGCTCCTCCTAACAGGTTTGTGAATCTTACCTATTTAATGACATGCTGCCCTAGCTAAATGATGAATCCTGTCTATTGGTTTTCAAATGCACCAACCTTCTCAAAAACACTGGATGGTGTCATCAAACAAAACCTGATGTTCTGAATGATGGTGTCCGTATGCCTCCAGCGTCTTCTATCATGGCGTAGCCAGGCCTGAACAGCTTCATACAGCTCTATCTCTGGAAACCTGCTCAGATGATCATTATCCAAGTAAGACATGAGCTTCTCAAAGCTCAGATACGAAAGGAAGTCAGGTCTGGACATGAGTGGCACAAAATTCTCTAGCAGAAAGGAGTCCAATTTTTCCCTGACTCCTTCGATGTTTACACCAAAATCATCCAGAAGTCTCATAATTTCTGCACAGTTTTCTAAGCAGATTTTAGCTAGGAGAAAAGAGCAGCAAAATTTTACCACCTCTATAAGCTGGACATACATAGCAGCCTGCAGGATTTCATGAACAGTGTTCATACTCAGTTCAATAGTTCCATAGTACATGAATTGAAGGACATGACTGAAGCCTGTAGCTGTCAGACCTTTCAAATGGATTTTGTCCTGATCTCGTTCTCGCATATCAGCTGTGAACATAATCCTGAAGTAATCACTCTGGGTGGCAAGCAGTGCTTTATGGGCCTGAAATTGGTGGTCTTCAATGACAAGTGTGACATCAAGAAGCAATCCCTCCTCATACAGTGCTCTGAATCCAGCAGAGACACTGGTGTCATGGATGGAGGAGCTAAACCCTTCCACGTCCCCTGCCATGAATCACCTAGGGGGAAGAAAACATAAATAAATAAAAAAAATAAAAATAAATTGTTATTTCTAATAACATATCACAAGCCCTTCCTGACCAGATAAATCCTAAGTGAGATTGCTTTTATCAAGACTCAAAAGTCTCCACCATCTTTTTGTTTTCTCTTCATCTGAAAAATAAACTTAAAAACCAATTTAAAACACGAACTTTAAATATTTCTCCCCCCAAAATATTCCCATTTTAAAGAACGGGTAATGAACAGGAATAACTATGCGATACTGCCAAAGTGATTCCTCATTCCAAGCTACTTAGTGGTCAGATAATGAATACGCAATGCTGAAAAGGTTGCCATGGTTTTCTTCCTATCCCCCCTCAATCTTTCTTAAGATTTTCTCTCAGGGGAGCAATAAAACACCCACTCTCAAATATCAAAGGTTTCAGAAAGGAAGACAAACTTCCTTAACTTCAGAAACAAGCTCTAGTAGATTTGCACAAGGTATAACCTAAAAAACAATTAGTCTCTTAAAAAATATATGTCAATTTACTCGAAAGTTATTTCCAGGAAACTGAAGATTTTCAGAGATACTATTTGAGTGTCTCACTTCTGCTGTTAACAACACAGTCCCTTTTTTCCCCCACTTGTTTTTTTACTATAGGGATTAATTAGGTGATGAGATTTATAAAACACAATATACTAAGGCAATAGAAAGTACTGACAAGATTAGGTCACAATAAATAATATTCTGTATACTGGGTTTAGTGAAGCTTAAGTGCTTATTAAGCATTTGAACATTTGCAGATGCATAGCGTTACTTACATGCAAGCTATAGTCAAACTGTAAATAAGCCAAAAAGAAATTTAACACTAGTGGGATCCTGCCCTGCTAAAGTTAAGGAAGAGAAATAATAAAAATCTCTATCAAAAACTATTTAAAAAATCCAGGAATTTCTTTCTTTCTCACAGTCTAGCTCAACTTCCTTTGGTTTAGGTATGGTGAAGTTGCACAAGGCAGCTTGAACCAATCTAACAATTTATCACTAGTCAAAGGGCAACAGCGCACTCCATTCTCCCTCTCTGTCATTTTGGAGTCTGGGCTCCTGCTGCCTACTTTGAGCCATTTCTGGTGCTCACCCGACCACTCTAGAAAGCCATTTCAACCCCCAAAACTTGACAGAAAACTAAACTAAGGCAAGGGAGCAGGACACACACAATGACACATGACACAAACACCACCACCCCCAGAACACAAAACTTCAAAAGCAGAAAGCTTTCTGCTTATCAGTGGACTGAATTCTGACTTGACACAGCACAGGGTATGGCACAAGAACCAACCTGATGCAGAGGGCGGGACATCACACATGAGCAGGAACAGGGAAGAGTAACATCTTCCCATTTGGGCATTAATCGGCTACTAGAATTGATTCAACCAATTTTTGTTTCACTTTATCCCACTTTAAACTACACTGCAACATTCACTCAGTTATTTGTCTGTTTAACCCTGAATTTTGTATAACAATTAAAGATAATAATGTTTTGGTATTGGTAACCTACATGAAAAGCTAAATAACACCAACATCGACACATTTTAAAAACTGCTAACTGTCGAGGTTATAGAACTTTACAGCAGTATATGGACTCAGAAGTGACTCCAGATTGGCCTAGGTTTCACAACTTCCAAGAGCAGTTATCATGCTACTCCCACTTCCTCAAGCACCACATCCTGACTGCTGCCATTTTAACTGGAACATATTTTATTAGACTCCATCAACAGATAATCATCTCTTCTCCTTAATTCATCAGCACATATCCTGGAAAACAAAACCAGAGATACTCTTTGTCTATGCAAAAACTAAAATGGTGTGTGGGTGTTTGTAGCCACACCTCAGGGAATTAGCACTGCTCCCACGCTGTTGAAGTCTGCTGACAGGTTCTGTGCACAATAGAGTTAATGCCAGGAGTGTTCGTGAAAATTAAGATTTTATGACAAAATTCAAATTCCTGAAAGTAAGAGCAGCAGCAAGAGAACAAAGCTGACAATCCAATCACTTTCTCATCAGTATCCATGATAGCACACTCCCCTCAATGTCACTGGAGAGAAAATGCAAACTACTCTGCAGCTTTATATTGCCAGTCCCTTATTCCTGAGCACAGCACATGCCTACCAGAAAGAAAAAATACCGTAAAATAGTTTTCTTAGCTGTTGCATAAGAACAGACAAGGAAAGAATTACTTTACTAATTCGCAGCACCTCAAAAAGAAGCAACAAACTGAAGAGGAAGCATAAAGCCTCACTTTTCAGGATTTTGCTTTCTTAATGGACTTCTGATGCAAAATAAAATGTAAACACTAATTATTAGCTTTTTTTCTTTCACTAGAGCACTTGTAACACCTCCCTCCCCCACCCACAGTTCTCTCACGTCTAATAATAGTTGAGCCCATACTTCAGTCTTTCCTGTTTAAGAGATTTAATGGTCACTTGCCTTTAAATGGGCCACCCGTTTTCATAAACTATACAGCAACTTGAAACAACTACGTCTCAGTTCTGTTTGAAATTGTGGAGGAAACTCAAAGGTTACCAGGATTCGCAGACAGTACAACTGTGTAAGTTACATTTCTTTAGGAGACCAACTAAGACATATGGCTCCGCTTCAATTCCAAAATCAGTGGAAAAGTCGGGGCAGGACAGTTAGAATTTACAAAAGTGAGACATGAACAGAATAACACAACAATATATTCAGGGCCGGGGGGGTAGAAGTCAGAAATGAAGCAACATCCCCCAGGTGACTGAAGCAACATATATTAATCTGAAAATAACGGGATCTCCCATCACACAGGCTTATGAAGGCAGCAATCTCATGGAAGGGATATCTGCAAAACAGTACGTATGTTACTGTGTATGTGAACAACATAGAAGAACCACAACAGTAAGCTCCAAATTCACACTAGGGTCTTTCCCCTTAACTTGAGAAAGATAATTACATTATAGGCACTCTGCAAATAAAAGGAGAGAAATTAGCTTTTACACAGGACAGCTTTAGAAGGCCTCTTTCAAAGAAGCAAAAAGAAAAAGTTGTAAGTGAAGACAAGCAGAGACAAATGGCAGAGGGTAAATGCAACAAATCCAGAAGAACACCTCCAGTGTTCCTCTTAAGGATCAAAACAAATAAATACACAAACCCAAGAAACCAGCATCAGTGTGTCCTGGACAGCAAGCGTTAAGTGGTCCTGCTGAGCAGGGCCGGGGGGGAGGGGGGGTGCACCAGGTGACCTCCAGAGGTCCCTTCCAACGTTGCTTTTCCACAGAGACTGCACTGATTTTTTTTTTAATGACCATCCTTTTAGTTCTGATTAAGTAGCAATAAAACACACACACACAAATCAGATATAAGCTACTACCCTTCAAACTTTAAATCTATCAAAAACCAAGGTGGTAGGAATCACCAAAATACATTTTCAAAACCCCTGCATTTAGCTCACACCTTTTAGGGTTCTAATTTTCACATCTCCCTAAAACTGGCTATTCTGTGAAAATACATTAGAAGCAGAAGTCAGGCTCAAAACACTACAATGGTAACAAAGTGTTCAACACTCTGAAATTATCATTTCAGAATGTTTTAAAAATATGGGGGTGTGAATCACTTAAACCTTCTTTTACATCCCTGCTTATATTTTTAGTAAATATAGTTTTCAATCTCAAAATATTCTTCCTCTCAAACATCAGACAGCATTTAATGGATTATTTATGTAGAGACAAAACCAGTAAGACCTCTCTGTAACACCATCTAAAGAAGCTTCAGAATTTTACAAACGAAAAGCAAGAGTACTTGTCTTCCTGCATTTAAAAAAAAAAAAGAGTAAATACTCCTTTTTTTTGGCATAAAGCCATATACAGTATCAGCAGATATATTTCTCTTTACAACACAAAAATGTATTGGCCAGTGCAAATACACAAGGGAGTTAAAATAGCACAGAGACTAGGAAACTAGATAGTTAAATGCTTATGACAATCAACTGGTAAAAATCTTCATTTCTGTAGCTAGTGTCCTTAGTCAAAAGCAAATAGCAATGTGGTAGTTCAAATATTAAAAAAGCAATACAAAATACTCTTGAATTAAGTCATTTTTCTAAAGCGTAGCTATGCCATTCCTCCCACACACAGACTTGCAATCTTAGATGTAATTCTATGCACTATTTGAATGCTGCAGCTTATTTCCCAGAGGACAATAACGTAACGATTTTTTTTTTTCATATTTCCAGTAACAATGCAGAATTTAGAGCTAGATTTTCTTCATCCATGCAAATCACAATAGCACAGAATCCTAAAGAAGACATGTAGCCTACAGTGGTCTGGAACAAAAAAATCCAACGTATAAACAATAAAGGGGAAGAAAAAAAAAACACCCCTAAGTTGACGTTCTGCATTGTTCTGCGCATACTAGAGCTGATCAGTATAATGCAGCACAGGAAGTAAGATTCTCTGCTGAAAAGCCAAAAGAGAAATACATTTAACCTTATTAGCTTTCCCTGACATTTCTTCCTCTTTTAGCACATAATGCACTACAGAGTCTACTCTGCCATGACTGTAAAAGCACTTACTTTGAACACTGATTTCTCATCTTTATTCCGCAGCTGTAATAAAAGTCTGAAAACCCTGTTCCAGACTGCTTTTTCTTGCTAAACAAGGAGAACCTTCTTTCCTCAGGGTGTCTGAGGCTCTTAGTCACAAGCAGAAGAAATGGAGTCTAAATGTACAGGCTATTGAAAAGGAAGTTATGGAACACACACTTTTGCCTCATGTCCTGTTTGATTTAAAAATCTATCCAAAAGCAGTACTTACTGAAAAAGTGCCCTTTAAATAAGTGTGTTTATGTAATATATAAGCTTATATGCACTTTCTAGCGATAGAAATGTACTGTTCTAGGAAAGTAATGGACAGTATCAACTCTAGCACATCAGCTGAAAGGCAAATTTCTGCCTTCCTTTACTGCTGTTCCTTAATAATTTATTTGAGATGTTGAGACAGAACTATCAAGTTCCTTTGTTTACAGATTTGGGAGTACCTGTTCATTCTACCTACCTCACAGAAATTCTGAGAAAGCACCTATGTGAACACAGCTGAACAACAAATTTTCACATAATAAAACACTGTAAGAGTTACAAGAAAAGATTTCACCAGACATACAGAACCATACTTTGGTTAAACAAAGTTCTATCTATCCTATTCCTTTCATCCATCAAAAGCATGCATTTAAATGCAAATTTTAAAGCCATTACATCTGCTTTATTTAGTGAGGTGCCTAGCAAAGACTGCTTTGAGCAGAACTCCTTGACCCTAATTTTGTTAAAACAAACACTTTCCTGCACAAATAGGACATTTCTCTGTAGTCGAATGTTATATACAGGCGTGACAATACAATACACACAGGCATTTGCACATACAAACAAAACATTCACAACTGCACATATCCATCACCAAAAAACAGGCCTTTGAATGCAGCGTACTTCAACGAGTGAGAATGCAAAGAGTGTATAAACATACACTTACACAGTGTAAATAATTTATCCCCCAAATTAAACCTTTGTTTACATGGTTTGACACTAAAACCATTAAACTTTGTCTGAACCACTGTTCTTATCATAATTCCCCACTAACAGCAACAGAAGGGAAGATGTAAAAGTGAGGTAGATCAATAACCAGTGGGTATCAAGACATGCCATCGCTACAATTGCAAATGTAGGAAACAAAGAATCACATCAAGTTTGCATGCGTTCTACCTAAAATCCTTAGTAACTAATATGCTAAGTTGGGGAAACAATTTATCTTAAACATATCAGTAGGTTCGAAGTCACGAAAGACTTCGCCCAGTCCATGCTGAGAATTCCAAAAACAACGGATTACTTTAGAAGCGAGGAGTTAGGAGCCTACCAGTCGCTGCCAGTCAGAGGAACCAGACTGCCAGAACTCTAGAAATTAAAACTTGGGTACTCCTGAACTGTCTACACTGCACAAAGAATTTCTTAGGGGCACACATCTGACCACAACAGCTCCTCTTACAGCATCTACCCATGTTGCTATCTCCGAGCAATCTGCATCGGTTCGTAACAACAGCGGCACTTTTAGAACACATCAGTTGTCTCTGAGGTCGTTACGGTTATTTGAGAAGCATCTACCAGAAGTAGTTACAACCAACACACTAAAACTCAGTATGGATTATGTCTCAGCTCAGTATGGTTATATGTCCCCCTACAAGTATGGTAGAACCCTGCTGCGTAATCTTTAGCCGTCTTCAGAGAGTACAGTTCTACGGGAGAGTTTTTAGCTCCATTTTCTTTTTGAGAAACTTCTAACTCAAGCAGATGCACTGGTGGTCTCGTATGCACACATTTATAATGGATAGGGTTCTCAACTCATACTACTCTCTGTTCCTAAAAACTTGTATCATAACCAAATTCAGTCTTTTTGCACAAAACAATCCAAATGTTACAAGCGCACCCCCCCCCAAAGATCAGAACTACTTTGTTTTAAAATACCATTGAAGAATATAGTTTTCACATACATTGAATTTATTTGAATTAATTGATTATGTGTGAGGAACTTCCCATTGCACAACACTAGCCACCAGAGAATAAAATATGCTCCCCAGACGAGCCCTTAAATCAAGCTTTAGGATGATTATCAAAAGGATTCTGACGAAAGGACACGCTTGACAAACGTTTTAAGGCTACCAGACATATGCATCAGCTGTAGTTACTTCACCAGTTTAACTTCACCTAACTGAATCTAAACTCAGCTTCCGTCTCAGGAATTAACATCAGTGAGATGTACATTAGTTTCTCCTCATATTAGTCCATTATGTGGATGATGTAATTGCACTCCAGACATTAAGATAGTTTAAGCCATTCAGCTAAAAGATCATTGCATCTCGACACCTGTAGAAAAACATGCTTCTGAACATAGAGCAATCTCAGGTCAATGCTCTTCCAATTGCATTTACTGATACCAGAAGAGGTGCCCAGTATAAAATATTTCCATAAAAATGAGTCTTTAACTGGAAACACCTGTATCACTAATACCTAACAGTTAAATGATGGTAGTGTCAAAAACTACAGATTTGCCACTGACCTGAAAGCAGACAGATCTGATATATCCCGAGTGTCAATATTCTTTATTACATACATTTGTGGCTTCTATAACGATTAATTTTTCAAAATGTAAGAACAAATCACAAAGAGCGATTTTTCTCATTGTGAAGATATTTATCAAGAAAATAACAGTATATTTTATACAGAAAAGTAGCAAATTAAGTATTTCTTAGTAGCAAAAATCTAATCCTACTTGTTTGTATCAAAGTGTTTGGACTCTTAGCACATAAACATTTAACATGATAAAAAGGTAACGAGCTACAAGTAGTACTTAAACTATATTAGTAAAAAAAATTTAAGCTAAATTAAAGAGTAAGGGGTAGTTCAACTATCTTATCATCTGTACATTTTTTGATACCTCAGTTAATACTTTTAACATCTTCTGAGAAAATGAGATGGAAATTTTGCCTTTTGTTCAAGACACACTGCTTCTGACCTCAATGCCAAATGTAACAACCTAATTTGTCAGAAAGACAGACATCTCAAACATATTGAATCTCTACAAATTTCCCTCAGAGTGGCAGCTAGATAAATTAAAAAGGCCCAGTGTCTCCAGCATGAGCTCAACAGTTATCTGTTCTGCTTTGCTTGCTGAAAGGCAAATCAACACGTGTAAATCCAAACCAGCCATAGGGTATAATTAAGGAAAGTGAAAGAAGATGAGCAACAGTGGGAATGTTTATAGGACATGTGGTAGAAATTAAACATGTTGGCTAGGTGTTGGAAAGAAAAAGACAGAAAGGATGATGGCACATGGTGGTATGCTGAAGGTATCCGAGTGTGAACTGGGGCAATGGTGTTGCAAGAGCTGGGTTATAATTTTAGGGATGAGTATACACAACAAAGAAGTCAATAGGAAGCTAGACTTCCGTAGGTCTGCCCTTTTATCCAGTAACAGCTTTTTAGTTCCCCTATTCTTCTTCTGAAGAAGGAAATAAAATTTAAAATAAAATAAAAATTAAGAAACTTTAATTTTTTAGGTGACATTATTTACCAAATAGGTCAAAGCTCCAGTACCACTCCTGAGCGACAATCCACTCATTCTGCTCACAGATACTTTTTTCTCCCCCAACGCCGCTGACCGCGAAACAGCCGTTTTCGGGGTAGGAACTCGGATGACCTACTTCAGCCTGTCCGCCTGACACGTTTAGCACCGCTCCGCCGCGCGCCGAAGCCCACAGGCCAAGCCAAGCCCCCCGACGAACGCGGCCGGCGGCTCCGAGTTAGAGACGTGCCGCCGCAGCAGCCGCGGCGCCCGGCCCGGGGCCGCCCCTCGATCCCCCGCCCCGCGGGCGCGCAGGGGTTTAAGAGCGCCCGGCCGCCCGCCCGGCACGACGCGGTCCGGCCGTGCCCGCCTCGGCCGGCGGCGGAGCGTCCCCNCGCGCCCCCGCCTCGGCCCGGCCCCGCTCCGCTCGCCAAACGCGCGCCCGGCGGCGTGCCCCGTCCCACCGGCACCTCCCTGCCCCTTGCGGTGTCAGCCGGGCGCCGGGCCGGCCCTGGCCCCGCCGGCAGCCGCGGGGAGAGGAGCCCCTTACCGGAGCCTAGCGGAGGCCGCGCACGGCTGGCGCTTGGGAACGCGGCGCCAACGAGCATCGTCCGCGTCTGGCTCCGCTTTTGGTGGCTCCAGGGTGTGCCCCGTCCCACCCCTCAGCCCCCAGGCCGGGTCCCGCCGCAAACCACGGCCCCCTTCCTCATCGCTTCCCCAGCTCCCGGCTCTCCCGGGCAGCGGCCCCGCAGGGAGAGCCCGGGTAACTGCAAGCCCTGCCAGGAGCCGGCCGAGCTCCTCCCCGGACACCTGGCCAGCGGCAGGCCGATCCCAGCTCCCTTCTCCCCACGGGCAGCCTGGCCAGCCGGCGTGGGAACCGGGTCACGGCCACGGGCGCTCGGCGTGGCTGCCCAGCTGCAGGCAGCTCGGGGAGCTGGCAGCCCAGCCTGGGACAAACAGGGCTGTGCCTTAGCACGAACATCACCTCCTGCCTTTCCCCATCCTGCCTTCGCCTGGCAAATTCTGACTTCACTGTACGAGGTGAACCAAACTACGCTGACCTTTGGTTTGCCACTGCCACCCCCAAACCACTGGCTACCTGCCGTGTGCCTCCCTGTCACCTTCTCTGTCGCTCCCTGCTTTAGACAGCAGGCCACACGTTGCCACCCTCTCCCTGTCTATTGCCATTCCCACCCCTTTGCCTATTTTTAGTCTCTCCTTACCACCCCCACCCCATTCTTGATTTATACAACAAGAGGTACCTCCTCTATAGCTGCCACCCCCCCTAAGCTGAATGTCTTTCCCACCTTTCACAGCTTCACACAACAAACCAGCTCTTCCATGCGCTGCTCCACAAAAGACTTCCCACTGCTATTCCCACTCTGTTCAGCTGCCCCCCTACTGCTCCCTCTCGGCTTGCTTGTTCCACACTACAGTCAACCTGCTGCCGTTCGCTCCTTCATCCCGACGGCCTGACCTCCCTCTGCTCCGCAAACTTCATACTATTCCACCTCGTCCGCTCACTCGCGCAGTACATTTGCCCCTTCTCCCCAGCTGCTGCTGGAAAACCCGTTACTTGTGCACTGACAGGGAAACAACCAACCTGTGCACACTGTGACTCCACCAGGGCAGCTACCACTACCCTCCTGCTGCCTCAGTCCCACAACAAAGCCGTCCCCTCCTTCATCCACAGAATACGTCTGCTGCTGCACCAAGCACAGACTCACATCGCGTGCTTCAGCAAAGAAAAACTGGAGCAGAAAGCAAGCTTTTCATACGTAGAAGCGACACAACTAAAACTTCACGCATCCTTCTGCCCTCTTTGGACTTTTGACCTTCACAGGTCAGCAAGCATGGAAAAAGCCAAGCAGGACTGTTTTGGTTTTACCTGACTGTCATTTTGCCGTCTGCAGTTTGTGGCAAGCTGAGCTGTAAGATGATCTTCAGGTCTCTCCTACACACTGCCACAGAAGACGACCTCAAACCTAGCCAACAAAAAAAAAAAAAAAAAAAAAAANAAAAAAAAAAAAAAAGCCCAACAGCTTTGACATACTTATTCTCAACATTTAAAAGCACAACACACACCCCCCATCCCTTTCTCCTTCACATTGGACAATTTGCCTCTACCGAAAAATCACTATATGTTAACACCACCTCAATTTTAATCTCCTGAATAAAAATGTGTGATTGTTAAATTTGGTCCCTCGACAATGACCAGCAGTATGAACGCTATCTTAGTTAATATTAATTTACACAGAGATTTGGGCTGATGTCTCTGATTTAGGCACCTGCACGAAGTTGGTTACTAAGTAGCTCCCACTGGCTTACATGAGACTATTGCAATGGGCACACATTTTTGAGCCCAAGCAACATACTATTTACCATTTAATTTGAGTAACCTTAAACATTATTTAATTTATACGCATGTGCATAATATACTTGACAACTCCTAGAAATGTTTTTACCTACTTTAATTAGACACTTGCAGTCTTTAGACTTTTCTGTTTTTCTTCATACCACAAATATTCCCAAATACAGGCAATCAAAGCAACAAGACTATCTCAGAAAATGTAAAATGTATGATCTCATTGTTAAAATAGGAGCAACAGCTGGTTGTTCTTTTTTTTTTTTTTTCAAACTCCTGACGAGAGTTCTTGGCAAGGATGAAATCCTTCCTAAAGGCTGCTGCAAATGTGACAAAATCCGTTTCTGTACTTTTACAGCGCAGTGCATTATTGCCTTATTTAAATACCTAAGTAACTACAGAGTCTACTATTTTCAGTTTGTTTTCATAAAAGAGTGATTACACATGCCTGGACATCGAGGCAACTACAACCAAGTATTGCATCATGTTCCCACTATACTTTGCATATCTCGGTCATAAGCATCTATCATTTTTCCCAGAAGTGAGACATTTTATATAGAATTAAAACATCGTGTGGCTTGATGAGAGATTGGGTATGAAAATTTATTTTCCAGTCCAATGTGCAAAATTATCGGGTTGCAAGACAAAACACATTTTGGCGTTGGCAACACCAGTACACATACTGTAAGGTTTCTTACATGTTCATATTAACTTCTTCAAAACAAGAATGCTGGCAATGTATTTGCTCTAGGTATATCCAGCAGAACTCACCACTAACTCTTGTATCAGGAAAGAATGGAAACAGCTGTATTTGCGAAAGTGGGAGGTTACAAGCATTGTTAAACCAGGCATACCAGTTTCACGCAGATTTCCATCATCACATTTCAATCGCATGGTTGTCTGCTCCAAACCTGTTTTTTTGACCCAAGCAGTCAGCCAGGCAAAACCTGAGAACCATCACATTTTCCAGTAGGCAAAGCCACTGTTGATGGATGTGCATGTATTTGACATAACTGGTTACTTACATTGAAACCTGTTTCTCTGATCATTGAAGAAATCCTGTTAGTAGCAATAACCTCTATGCCTTTAAGAAGTTTCCACAAAGAAGAAGTCAATTCAATTCCCACTGGGGACAGTTGTGAATTTGGCCTTTACGCTCTGCTGAACCGATATCTGGCTCTTATCACCAGATCAGGGATTTTATTCAATTTTTAAAGCGTTTATGTCATACTTAAATCTGAAAACAGCACACATTTGGCAGGCGTTTTTGCTGTTTGGTACAAAAGATTCAAGTTGTTCATATCTTGGGGCAGGGTCTTATATCCATATGGTCTCCCTAACACTAAGCACTCAGTCTACAGAAGACAGTAACAAGAGAAAAGTTGAAATGCAAAATCTTATCAGGCTGACGGCCAGCAGAGATGACTAACATATGCAGAGTGACATTTTACTGTTCGAGCGGATAAGCTGATCCGGCATCAAATGAGATATGCTCATTCCCAGTACACACACACATATCTTGCTTCAACTGCACCCCCATCTTCCTTTCTGCACCACTCCCACACACTGCCCCAAATAAGCCTAGACTGCCACGCTGCGAGACGTGCACCAACAGACGCTGATGCAGAAACCGCAAACGCAGGATGAAACTCCCTTTTTTCCGGTGTACTTCTCAAGCAAACTAGGTCCCCGTCCTGCTCACCCCGCCGAAGCAATGCCGGCATTTCACGCCACGCAGTACACGCAGCGCTGGCATGGCGTAACCGCGGGCCTGCGGGTGAAGACAAAAGACATCCCCCTTTCCACAGAAATACCTAGAACCGCGGATTCCGCGGGCATTAGTTCCGCCAGGCAGCCACGGAAAGCCGCGTGCCAGACCACCCACGGGTACTCCCTAGCGGCGGCGCCTCCGCCCGCCCCGCGCTCCCGCCCTCCCCTCAGCAGCCCTGCGGTCCCCTCGGCCTACCACCGTTACCCGGCGGCACGCGCGAGCCGCCCTCCCACCGCCCCGCGCATGCGCCCGGCGCACGCGGAGCGGCCCCGCCCTGTGGCAAGACCCGGTTGCATCACCCGGCGCGAGGGCGACAGCGGGGAAGGCGGGGGTCCTTTTTGGGGCTGCCCCGCGGTGCGCCTGAGCCGCTGCCTCAGGGCGGCGGGGCCGGCGTCGGCCCCGCGTCGCCCAGCGCCGCCCAGCGCGGCGGGTCCCCGAGCCG
>VZSF01000114.1:117521-153813 GCA_013398295.1 Chionis minor | reverse complement strand
CGCCGGGAGCAGGTTGGGCTGGTCGCGGCGGGTTTGGGTTGGCGGGATGAGGCGCTTGGCTTGCTGGTGGGGTGAGGGCAGAGCTCCTCGGGTTGGCGTCCTGGCCTTGCCTTTGTGTGACAGTGGGGGGGACGTGCAGTTTCCTCTTCGTAAGGCCTGTTCTGCTGTAGGGGTGTTGCAGGCTCTTCTCGCTCCCAAGTAGAACCCCATACATTGGCGTTCTGTTTCCCCAGCGGGATGGATGGATTGGTTGCCAGCCCTGTCTTGCTTGGTCTACCAAGAAAATGTTATTGACTACCAAGAAAATCAGTTGCAGTGGTCTCTTGCTGTGGTAGTCTTGCCTATAAAATGTCTCAGCTGGGCTGTCTGACTACACATACACGCAGCCAAAAGCAGTCCATAGTCATGTTGCTGCTTCCCTGGTGTTCAGCACTAGAAGGGCTTATTTGTCTTTACAGTATTAATGGTTGATATCATTGAGGTTTAAGCACAAGAATTATTTTTGTGTTATAGCTAAACGTGTTAGTAATTTCAAAAAGTTTCTTTATTTCCTTTCATTTTTGACCGTGGTATTTGCTAGTCAGAAAGAGCACGGATAGGCCTAGTTGGGAGGTTGGTTGAAATTGCCTTTAAGGCCTATACTGTACTTTTTCAATTGGCCCGTGAATGCTTACAGTTGACTGGAGTGTATAGCTGAACTTGGCCTTATACCAGTCTTGAGGAAAAAATTGCATATGTGTGTAACCGCGTGCACCAGGAACATTTCTCTTCATGACAGGGTTTGCATCATGCTTAGTTTCTTGTCACCCTGGCTGGATGGTGCCATCTGCAGGTCATGTTCCCATTGTTGACTTCAGTGCATGTAGTCATTTTAAGTTAGATATCCAAGTAATATAAATTTAGTTGCCTGTGTTAGGTGGACGAAACTTGTTTTGTGTTGAACATGAGCATTTTATTTGTGTAATACTCGAAAATAGAATGAATGAGCCTACATTTTTACACAGGTGTGTTTATTTTTTTTATGTGCAGAACCTGCAATTAACAATGTAAACAATATATGATTTAATGTAAATTATTATATGTGTGTGTTTGTATGTCAGCAAAATATTTATATCCTGTCCTTCACTGAGGACTCTTTTGGCATCAGGAATCTTTGCTTGAACTGAGCAGCTCATCTGTATTAATTCAGTGCAGGATGGAAATTAACTGTAAACAGTTTCAAAAATAGTACAGAAGAACATTTCAGTAGATTTCCACATTTGTCCAGTATTTGGACAAACAGCTTTAAAAAAACCAAAACAACTCTTTCAGAATTGTCTTTTTAACTATAGGGAGTGTATTTGGAAGTATTTTGATTGCTACCAGTAGGTTCATGCAACAGGCTATGTAGATAGCAGAATTTTTGTCTGATACCTAGAGTAGCAGTAACAGTATTTGAGGAAAAAGTAGTCATTTAAAAAACTCAAAATTATGTCCATGGTGCTAATGAAATCTCTGAACCAACTGACTCTGAAGCGTTAGTTGTAATTTTATATCGACTGTAATGGAACCTTATACCAATTATGCAACTGTTTATTTACAAAGCTTTGTTTTTAAAACATATGTGCAGTTCACCACGTAGCCCATGGAAGGTTAATTTGAATTTGCTTGATACATGTAATTTAAGTTTGGGGATAAGGGTTTTTTTGTGTGCTAGAGCTTCTTTTGAGTTTTGCTTTGTTTCCTTCCATCTTTCTTTAACATCTTGCAGCCTATAACAATTTACAATCAGTGTTTTAATTTGCAACCTATACTGATTTACAATCAGGATTTTGTTCCCTTTTTGTCCTATTTCACATAGTTAAAAGACCAGAATGCATATCTAGAATTATTTTAATGAAGTTGGTTGGATTTTGCCGAATAGAACTACTGGATCATTTTTAAGAAAATACATATAGTACTCTCTAAACATTTAGGTACAAGATGTGTAAATTCTAAAATCTCCTTCATACAGGATGTTACCAAGCTGACGCCTCTTTCACCAGAAGTCATCAGCAGACAAGCAACAATTAATATAGGTAAAACAAAACTTCTGAAAAAGAGGGGTGCATTAATGTGACTCTTTCTGGTGCTCATGCAGTAGCATATGGTACCTGCGTGAGAACATTTTTAAGAAATTCTTACTGAAACAGACAGTAATATAGATACAGTGGTTTTATTACGAATTTTATCAAGGCGTAAGAAGAGACTTATGGAACTGTTTTAATTTGAATAGCACCAATTTTGCTTGGAGAGCACTGTTGAATGAAGTGGGTAATAGCTGCTAAAGCAAATTTTATTTTACCTTAAAAATTAAGCATTTAAATGAGTTTCATGAAAATACAAAGATCTGTCCACTGGGAGCTCAATTTGTTTAAACAAAAGTTATTATGAAAGCCATACATGCATCCAGTGATGGGAGCTCTGGACTTACTGTCTGCAGAGAATTGAGAGTAATTATGTGTTGATCATAATGGAACATTGCACAAAATAAACCAATGTATTGATAAACATTTGCTTTTAAAACACAGGTACAATTGGCCACGTAGCCCATGGAAAGTCAACAGTAGTCAAAGCTATATCTGGAGTTCATACTGTCAGATTTAAAAATGAACTGGAAAGAAATATCACAATCAAGCTGGGTTATGCTAATGCAAAGGTGAGTCATTACAATAAATCTAGCAAGTCTGTTGCTAATACATTTCAGGGTGGATGTAAGCTTGTAAGTAACTAACCCTTGATAAATTAAACTTTTCCTTGTTTTTTAAAAATTACTTACAGATTTACAAGCTGGATGACCCAAGCTGTTCCCGGCCAGAGTGTTACCGATCCTGTGGAAGTAGCACCCCAGATGAGTTCCCTACAGATATTCCTGGCACTAAAGGGAACTTCAAACTAGTCAGGTAACTGCAGTAAAATGAATGGTATAAATTGTGTTTATTTCCTTTTACGTAACGGAAAATATTCAGGATTGAGCTGCAAGCTGAATGTGTTGTTATGGCAGACTGCATGTTCTTAGGTGCTGGGCACTCCTGATCTAAGGTATCATCTAAACTGTCTTGGTTTTATTAGTCATGATGTGTAGTCCACAATAGAGCACAACTGTATCTTCTGTCCTTGGGTATTGGCAGGACTCTGAAATTAATTTTTTCTGCTATTTATATAAGTACATTTTAAAGCCACTGAAATGAGAATTAATGCGGACTTCACAAACACATCTCTAAAATTCCTTTTTGGAGGGTGACCTTTGTTAAACTTTTTCTTCCTAGAGGCAGAAAGGTTTTTCGAAGTTGTTAAAACGAATATATGAAAGCCTGATGCTTAATGTGAGATCAGGCCTCTAACTGGAAGTCAGGTGTCCTTTATTTACTGAATTTCTAAGAAAGTATAGCATGGTCATTACGCAAACGTAGTAACCACAGAAGTTATTACATGAGTCTTTACAATGATTGCTCCAATGAGAGTAGTCGTGAAGATTGTTGTACGACAGAATTCCTAGTTTGTGGTTATATATAAAATACACGTTGTGTTGTAATAGCCTATTTTCTTCCTTTCCTCAGATTCCCAGTAGAGCACTTGTTATAACCATAATTTCTGCTGGAGTGTGACAGTCATGTGGCCATTGTTAAATGATTGGTTAAAAGCTTTGGATTCTTTATCTTACTGTTTGTTTGCTTATTGTAGATTTTTAACATTGTCAGCAAAGCAACAAATTAGTCCCTTGATTTTTGGTGGCATGCTACCAGGAAACAAGGATTCTTCACTGAACAGGTTCAGGCAAGAATGTCGTGAATCTACTATTATGGTCTGCACAATAAAATTATAAGGTTGGAACTGAAAGCTGTAACGTTTTCTCTGTGGATAGATCTTTGAAGTGAAGTGCAATTATAACCGTCTAATTAACGACACATAATTTTCTAAAATTGGAGAACAGGAGACATCTTTTGAAAGAGATAAGAGAAATCCTGTGGTGGTTTTCCGGTTTGTTTCTTTGGGCTCTTTTTGTTCAGGTGCATTTAAATCCAGTCTAATTTATAAGTAAATTTGTGAAATATTAAAGCAGTACCTAGTATGGATATATGCTATCAAAACTTAAAATTCAGAAAAACTATTCAATAACCATTCAGTAGTCTTTGCATTCCTATGAAAATATTTTTAAGGCATTACTTCTCAGCCTCTATCTTGATGTTTATTTATCTATTTATTTTAAGGATGCTTTTAATCTTTATGTCTGCCTAGCCACTCGCATAAATCGGTCAGAGAAATTGTTGATAACTGGCTTTTGGACTTCTTTTTAACCTTCTTCTACAACAGGCATGTCTCTTTTGTGGATTGTCCTGGCCATGATATTTTGATGGCTACTATGTTGAACGGCGCAGCAGTAATGGATGCAGCTTTACTGTTGATAGGTAATGTTTGCTACACAAAAGCAGAGCTCTATTTTTTTTAATATCATGAATCAACTTTATATGGATTTTAAAATTTAGTGGAGTGGGGTGAGCAATGAAAACAACAACAAAAAAAATGTACAACTGTTTTTTGTAAACATAGCTATACATACTCCTTAGTCTGGTAGCCAACCCAATTGATAGAAGATTAGTAAGGTAAGGTGACACCTTGTAGTAGTACAGTACTGTAAAATTTATATAGTTTTTTGGAAATGCATTGGCTTTTGGTCTTCTCTGAAGCTTTGCTTTGCTTTAAATATGTAGCCTTAGCCGTACAGGAGAGTACACAGACATCAGTACAAACAGTAAACTCCGATGATTATGGACAGAATCAAGGTACAGGAGATTTATCTTGATTTAGACAATTCTAAATCTGATTTGCAAACAATGGAAAGTGAGTACAACTAGTATGTCTATAGAACAATTTAGTGCTCTATGGTGATAAATAGCTATTATCTTACCTGGATAGGGTGTGCCAACAAACAAGAACAGCAGCTTCAGATACTGTAGCTTAAATAGTCCGAGGTAGCTGATAAGCTGTCATACCTGCTACCTGTTTAGATCTAGAAAATGTGATAGACCAAACTTCAAGTGAGATTAACCACCACAGTGGCACATCAGGCCAAACTTGGCTTGTTGGATGGCTGAAATCCAAAGCGTGCTGGTAAATGCCATATTCACATGCTTGGTACATTGATTGTTGTGTTGCAGAGTTTGGGAATCTTGGCATTTTTATGGCTTTGGTGATAAAAAACCCATAGAACTTTAAGATAATTTCTTGAAAGGTGAATTGTCCGTTGTGCTACAGTCAGTACTGAGATGTCTGAAGACTTAAAGGAAGGAATGAGTCAAGTAGATGGAAGTTAGCTGTCGGTATCTTTGGGCTTTTTAAATGTATGTTTCTATGGGGAACAAGTAGAACATGGAACTTTGGCAGCCCCTCATCTGACATATATTGTATGGATGCTAAGGCTAGCAGTTCTGGGGAAGTGTAGGTACTTATTAACTTGTATGCTTCATATGTAGCCTACTGAGAGCTGACTGTCCTTTTCTTTTTTTTTTAATAAAGATACAATGGAAAGTAGATGTTCTAGTTGTAGGAGTTTTGTCTATAGTTTCTATATTGCAGTCATTTTTCTTCTTCCAGCTGGCAATGAGTCATGCCCTCAACCCCAGACCTCAGAACATCTAGCTGCTATAGAAATCATGAAACTGAAACACATTTTGATTCTGCAGAATAAGATTGATTTGGTGAAGGAGAGCCAGGCTAAAGAACAATACGAACAGATTCTTGCATTTGTACAAGGTAAGTTTTCAACAGCAGAAATCCAGCTGATGGTGGAAATTCTTTTGTGTTGGGACAAAACATAGCGATTTTCTGTGTTTATAAAGCTTTTCTTACTTAGATGATGTTGGTGTACATAGTCTGTTAATCTAAAAAACAGACCTTTGGCATTGTACTTCTTATCTGTTTCAGACTGCTTTTATGTACAATAGTGTTGTGGATGTTGCTCAGAGCTCTTGATGTAAAACTAATAGCAGTAACACTTGTCTAGTAGCTTTCACTGAATTTATGGCTTCTTCTTGGATTGTTTCTTTGCTAGAGATTGTAGTGTGATTTTTGCTGCAGTGGCAGGAGAGAATGAAGCAGTATTTGTTAGGGGCATCTTGAGGTATAAATCCATTACTTTTATCTAATCACAAAAGATTGGTCTTTCATATCTCTCTCTGCAATTCCAGTTCATTCAGGGTTATCCTACTCCATCCATAAAGTTCTGCTCAACTTTAGTCAAGTGCTTTGAGTTTTACCTTTCCCAGGAGCTTCCACTGTTTTCCCTGCTTATCTGCTTTAGCTGGGGTATGTGAAAAGCTGCAGAGCTAGATTGTCACCATCAAAAGTAGCCAATAAGTGTCTCTTTTTTTTTTTAAGTTTAGCTCAGAATTGTTGCCTTGCATAAGCTCTTTGTAACAGCTATGTCAGAGTGGCTTCATGTATAAATTTGGAGTTCTTTGTGAGAACTGGAGTTATCACAAGAAACAGATATAATTAAAGCTAATTATATTTAACAAGCCTTGATAACTAAATGAGTCCTTTCATAAAATTAGGATTTTCCAAAATTATATTTGTATTGCAAAACTTAGAAAACATCGATCTTTAAATTGATAGGAATTTTAGGTCATCAGAATAAAATCTGACTGTAAATTTAATACTAATGTGTCAAATACCAAGATATCCAATCCCTCCAAGGAAATTATCTTAAGTATATTTCTGATCACAATGTAAGAAGTGAATTCTCCCTTAAAGCAGAATATTATTTTGCACAGTGTTCAGAGAGCAACTGCAAAGTTCTTCAGTAGACAATTATCCAGAGCCAACACGACTGCCTCAAAGTAGGCCTGGCTGGTTGGAGCTAAAATGTTGAAGGGAAGGGTAAATGCTCTGATACTTACTGCTTTGGGAAATACATATAAAATGTGCTTGAAATTCATTAGTATTTTTAACAATGACAGAACATGTGGTCATGTTGCTGTAAATACTATATTAAGGCTTCATGTTGAACTTGATTTTGTTTTAGGTACAGTTGCAGAAGGAGCTCCGATAATTCCAATCTCAGCACAGTTGAAATACAACATTGAGGTAGTTTGTGAGTATATAGTGAAGAAAATCCCAGTCCCTTTGCGAGACTTCACATCTGAACCAAGACTTATTGGTATGTAAATGCTTAGGTTTGGGCTTTTGTGGCTAACCATTTATTACAAGTATCTACACTTGGAATAGCATGTTGCTGGATGCTCTAAAGAGGTAGGTTTAAAAAGAGCATTTAATGTGCTCTTATTTTAAAACTTGCATATTTTCTGAGAGCTGTATCATTTGTTCATAGTTAATTGCTATAGTTAAATCTTTCTGAGGTAATTGCTGGCTTTTATGCATGTTCTGTGTGTATGACAGCACCAAAATGCAATAAAGAAGAGAAACTTATCCACGTCTTAAAATATTCCTTTAGTTGCTATGAATTTAATTTGAACAAAGTACTGACAAACTGCTGAACTTGAAAATTAAATTATTTCCATAAAAATTTTATAGGTAGCCTGGTTCAATTTTCTGTGTTAGAGTCCTACTATCTCCTGAAAGTTTCAGTTGTTGTCCAGCATATTTTGAAACTCAGTTCCATTTGCTGAATCCATTTATTTGCTTTTTTCCCCCCACAAAACATAGGAGACCTACAAAACATGTTAAGAATGCATAAAAATTGACTACATGAAAACAAGTTTCTATAGTATAGTTGTTTATAATATAGTTGTGAAGTTGTTTTTTAATATAGTTGATCATTGCTTTCTTTTTCAGATACTGATATTTAATGTAACTTTGCTATGTGGAAACAGTTTAAAAAGCCATTTATGTCTATGAGCAGCTTAAATGGTTTTCAGAACAAAATCAACTATATACTTAAAAATTCAGAATAAAATATTGAGCATATTTTAGTGTTATCCCTGAATTATATTTTTATAATTATAAATATGTGCATACCTTAATAAGATTAGGGAAGCAAAGTTGCTGAAGAAAAGCTCTAATTCTTTAAAAGCCTTAAAAAACCCAATCTTAAATATAAACTTGGTTATGGTCTATTCTTTTCAGTAATTAGATCTTTTGATGTCAACAAGCCTGGCTGTGAAGTTGATGACCTTAAGGGGGGCGTAGCTGGTGGCAGTATTCTAAAGGGTGTTTTAAAGGTAACCTTTTCCCTCTCCTCTCTGGAGATTTATAATTATAAAAATGAGTAGAGTTTTTGCATGCTTAGTACAGAATGAATCTATGTAACTGAATGTTTTTTAAACTAGAATACAGTTAGATGTCAGCTATCCTTTCTGCCTGTGCTTCATTTCTACTTCCCTGTTTTAAAATACCAGAACAGGAAACATATTTTTGTTACCATAGTCTTAACGCTTGCTAATAACGATACTAACTAAATTTTTTACAAAAATTGAGGGAGCTAATTTTTTTGACATCCTACCACTTTTACTTGCTGAATTATTAGGGAGAAAGAGGGGAGCAAAGGAAGTTTAAAGGTACCTCTGTAGTGTGTATAGGTTCCCAGAGGTCCCACATCCCAATTTAAGTATTCCATGTATTTTGATTTTTTTGTTTTGTTCGTGGGATACTGTCAATAAATGGGAACTTTACAAGTTGCTCTGTTAGACTGGAAAGCAAACTAAATCTTTGCATATTTATACAACTTGTATTTTCTTTGTCTTACTGTTTATTGATGCTAATCAGTTGCACCAATTGAATTAACTCAGTTTTTCTCAGTGTTGTAACATTTCTAAATGAAATGTCATTTTAAAAAACAAACTAAAATTATTGGAATTGTTGCTGATAAATATCCTTTGCTAAAGCAGTTTTGTAAGTTATATTGAAGAGAAAATCAATTGCTTCGTTGGCTGTAAGATACAGAGCTTTCAATATTGTTCGATTTGCAGTAAACAGTGCAACAGAAGTCCTAGAAGTTCTACAGTAGCCCAGAACCAAGGGCTTGTATAAATAGATCTTGGGATAAGTAGGTTTACGTCCAACTAGTAGTTAGGTTTATGTTCCTGTGAAACACATCAGTTAATCACTCTTTCACTTTTGTAATTAGGTGGGCCAGGAAATTGAGGTCCGGCCTGGCATTGTGTCCAAGGACAGTGAAGGAAAACTCATGTGCAAGCCAATCTTTTCCAAAATTGTGTCACTCTTTGCAGAACACAATGATCTACAATATGCTGCTCCAGGAGGTCTGATAGGTAAGAATATTCTTTTATGAAAAGACCGATTTCTTCATGCTTATTGAAAATACTTGATTTCACTTAATGATGAATTTGAGTGTAGTAAACAAAAAGGCTATGAGCAATTTCAAATAATATGTATATGTAGAAAAAGGCAGAGAGACAACATGGCTGTGAAAATTAGATATTCAATAAATAATTTTCCTGAATGTCACCGGCCAACTCAGATTAACTTGCACTGTTAATTGTACTGGCTTTAACATAGAATATTTCTTCATCTGTTTAGACAGAGCTCAGTCTTGCTGACATTCTGAAAGTGCTGTCAGGCAATAGGGAATTCCCAGGATATTCTCAGTTTGTTGGTTTTAGATCTCCTTCCAATATTTTAATACGGAAATATGACAGCTACCATTCAATTACTCCTTGTGACTTCCCTTGTTTTGTTTTAGGTGTTGGAACTAAGATTGATCCAACTTTGTGTCGGGCTGACCGAATGGTAGGCCAAGTTCTCGGTGCAGTTGGGGCGCTGCCGGAAATATTTACAGAGCTAGAAATTTCCTATTTCTTGTTGAGACGACTATTAGGTGTGCGCACTGAAGGAGACAAGAAAGCTGCGAAGGTCTGTACCCCTTTTTTTTAGAAAGACAACACTATGGGATTTTTTCTTATTTCTTTCATTAACTTCTTGTGCTAAATTTTATTAGTATGTAAATTTTTTTAATTCACATAGTTTTGTCTCCCTGTTCATATATGCTTGTCACAAAACTTACCTGTTTATTTAACATTATAGAAGAGTACTTTTCAGAGGCATAGGAATTCATATTGGAGTAGCTTAAAGTACCACAATGTATTTGTGTATTCTAATCATATTGGTAGTTGTTTTCCTTTGCTATCGGCCTATTTGTTTGTGCAATAATTAGTTTTATACACATACTGATCTGCTTCCTCCTTACATACTTTTTAGAGATTCTTTCTCTGAAGAACTTTTTAAAGCTAAGTATTTTTTGAAACACGGTAGTTGAAAAGAAACTGAACTTGATGCTCGGCACAGCCTCATGTTCCGTGATCTATTTTACACAAATCAAACTAGAAAATCAGTTTTTCCCAGTTAGCAGTAAAATCTATCAACTGATTCATGCAACAGTAAACTAAGTGCCTCAGTTGTCTCTTTATCCTGTGAAATGAATTAGTTTTTTCAGAAATCATTTTGATACAAGTAGCCATAAGGGAAGTGAGAATATCCATGTTATATAAAAGAATGGTACATTCCAATTTGTAGTAATAGCTGAGACTGTTTTTGCTTTTAATACAGTATGTGTAATCTTCAGGATGTTTTGGCATGTTAATACTTTCTTGGTATTTCTCTACAACAAGAACCTGCAGTACTACATACCCAACATATTTACGTATTTGTCCTTTCACAAGAGTAAAAATATAAACTGTATCTACTGACACTTTTGTGCATGGTTTGTGTGTGTGGGATATTTATATTTTTTTAATTTCTCAGATATATCTTTTTTTGTTTTTGTGGTATCTAGGTAACAGGAGATAGATAATACTGTCATAGTATGATGTTTGTTTGTTTTAATACTAAAGCTTATGTTTCAGAGTTTTATATGTTTTACTCCAGGTGCAAAAATTATCAAAGAATGAAGTTTTAATGGTAAACATAGGATCCCTATCTACTGGAGGGAGAGTCAGTGCAGTAAAGGCTGATTTGGGGAAAATTGTGCTAACTAACCCAGTATGCACAGAAGTGGGAGAAAAAATTGCCCTGAGTCGAAGAGTTGAGAAACACTGGCGGTAAGTTGGTGCTAAATTGGTAGAGGACACAGTTGTTTTAATGTTAGCAAAAAAACCCCCAAAAACACGGATATGATTTTGTTCTAGGTATATGTCTGTGTTTAAAATTCCTCTGGATTCTCCTAACACATTGACACCACTGTTGTGTGATGCTTCATTTCATTTCTTGCCTCTCAACAGAAGCGTTTTAATGGGTACATATCTATTACTTAGCAGACGAGGAAACATCTGAGGTTCATGGTTTCTTGGCAGAACAGCCATGCTGTAATTGAGCCAACAGTAGGCTATTTCGGCGGTGTGGTTTGAAAATTCTACTAATGCTAAGCCAAAGCCTGTCTTTATACACACCTAAGTCAGTGATGTTCAACCTGTGGAGCTGTACGTGACTTCTGGTGCAACCTTGAAGTAATAGCAGGGGAATGGAGGAGGGATGTTCTAAGATTTGAGTGTTTTATGTATTATGAGTAGAGAGGAGAGAAAAAAGCATCGACTGGATTGACCTGTTCAAAATTACAAGTATAATTACTGCACAGAAGCATCTGGAGGCTGAAAATGACGAGCAGAATTGGTTGATGATTCATTTTAAGCTTGGTGCCGTACTTCTCTTTTAGGTGATTATGCATACTGTACCTATTATGTGTTCCATAAGACTACATGAATATCATAAGAACATAAGGGTATTTAGATTCATTGACCCTGCACAGCTCTTGTAGTGTGAGGGGAAAGTATAAGGGAACATAGCTATTGATACAAGAAGTCCCTACCACATGAAAAAGAACCAAAATATCCGTGGATGTATGTTTCTTTTTCAGATCAACAGGAAAGCATAGATGAGAATTCAGTGCTTGCTGTCTCAGAGCTAGCTGACAAATTAGGGAACAGATTGTTCCCAGAAAAAAAACCCCAGTTAAAATATAACATCTCTTGAAGGGTGGGGGAGGGAGAAGACCGGACCCAAATTAAGTCAGGGAAAGCAGAAGGAAGAGGAGAAACTATTTATATTGGAAACTATGGGGATTTTTTGAGCTATAGACTTACAGCCTGTGTAAATCTTACTGCGAGTTCTGTTGCTTCTGTAGGTTACTTCCCACTTGAAAAATATGACAACATTTTGCCAAAAAGCCCACTTGTCTCTGGTTTATGGGGTGAACAAGTAGTGGCAGCCTGCTATGAAGATCCTGTTATTAAAAAGTTGCCTTCTGTGCTGTATTAAAAGGACAAAGAGACAACATAGGGAAACTGAAAGTTGAGAAAAGGGAAAGGAGGCAAAATGGGAAAACCAACCAAATAAAATCCAGTTGGAGTAAAGATAATATACAGTTGGTACTGTGTAGCCAGAGACAATGGAGTACTCAAAAGATGGAGGAAAGTGAGAGAGCAAGAGATGAACAGGAGGTATAAAATAGAAAGTAAATATGTAGAACCATAGAGGTTAAACAGCAAATGGCCAAGCAAACAGGATACACTAGTGATTTCAAGGAACAGTGATTTCGGAGGTGGACTAGTTATAACATATGGATATATGGCCCTAAAACATGGAAGTGATGTGCTAATATTCTTCAGTTCCTTTTCTGGTATCCAGAAATAGGCTTTACTGCTTAGCAAATTAAATTGAGATGCACATGTTGTTTCTGTGTATCTCCATGCCAGAAATTAGAAGTGTTTTAGAGACAGTAGTATTAATAACATGGGCTGCCTGCTGACTGTGGAAATGGACATAATCTTAATTTCTTTTTACAGGCGTATTTTTCTGAGGCAACAGTGGCCTACAAAAGGGCCCTTAACGTTACTGAATATAAATAGTACAACTTACCTAGAGTTGAGTTACCTTTTATAGGCTACATGTTCTTTGAGAGTTACAACTCTGTTTATGATCTTACTGCCATCTTATCTGAATCTTAACATTTTCATTTCTAGTTGAAAGTAATGCAGCACTGCAGGCATAGGTGAGGGAGATCAAGTTGTGAGTAGATTTACAGTCCACCAGTACAACATAAGTTCAAACATTTTCAGATTTTTAGTTTACTGCTCGAAGAGACATCCTTAACTGATTACAAACATACAAATGTTCTCTGTCCCTCATCCTTTTTTATTGTGGTTATGTGTGTTTCCACTAACCTGTCTTAGATCTTGTAGAATATTTTGGGTGGGAGAGAAGTGGAGAAAATTCAAAATGTGAGAACTGAAGGCATAAGAATTACAGAAGGATGTTGATTTTTCCTGGATAATTCTGACTACTATCAAAAGTAATATAAGCTGTTTTTCTTTTTGCAGTTTAATTGGTTGGGGTCAAATCAGAAGAGGAGTGACAATCAAGCCAACTGTTGATGATGACTGAAGAACAAAAGAGAGGGCTTCATTTTTAAAGATGAAGTGCCTATTTCTGTTTTGGAGGGGGTATATTTTCACAGTGGAATGGGAAGCTGTGCAAACATTATCTTTGATTTGTATGGCTGTCCTTGTACGTTTTATTGAATTTTACCCTCTTACTAAAATACTAGTCACTATCACCATTAAAAGTGTAAAACAATTGGCGTAGAAGTGGGTTTAATTATCCACATTTTAGTAGAAATTAATTGTACATGTCCCATGGCATGTCTAATTTATGTTATTTTGTGTTTCAGACAGATTTGTTTAATATCAGTCAAGCCAGCCCCAGTGTAACACACAAACTATAAATCTGATATTGAAATAAAATACTGCTTATTTTCATTAAGTCATACAATTTTTCTGAGTAACAAAAGACTGCAGGGATTGTTCAACCGGTGCAAGAATAAAAAGAAAAAAAAAAACCAAGCTCCACTTGAAGACTAACACCCTTTCTTCACAACACCTTGTTTTGTTTAGATGGGTGTTCACAGCAAAAACTTCCTTTGTTGGTTTGTATGGTTCTGACTTTAGGTTTCCACCTGTATTACATAGGATGGCAATGTTGACTGACTTAAATTTGTCACTTCCAATATTACAAGGAGTTTTGGTTGAACCCCCAAAGAAAAACTACAAGGAAACTGGATCTGAACTGGCAGTACTGGTTTTTACCTTATTTTAGAATGGATTTTAAAAAAGAATGTGATGAATTTGAAACATAGGAGCTTGTCATCATGGAACTCTCTGTGGGTGACCTGAGGGTTTTTTATATAGTAGGGGTAAACTGCTTATTTCAAAGTTATATTGAGCGAATATTAGCTATGATCTTGAACTATGAAATATCTGGAAAAGGCTGTAGAAGGGAATGACAGGGGACGGGGATGACAGACTCCAGAATGAGATGAGGAAAAAGGTGTAAAACCACTTTTGCTTAGCTAGCCTGAATCACACTCCTTAGGAGAAAACATTGTGTAATAAACTTACTGTAGGGTGCTAATACTTTTGTCCATTTAGGTTTAACTTCTTCATTTGTACTAATGTACATAGTTCTAGGTATTTTATATACTAGAGTATTTAGCAAAGTCATGCTACTTTTAATATTTTTATACAAAGTACTGTGTTCATTCTCAAAGCCTGGTTTCAGTTGTGTTTAATATCTTCAAGGGCATTCTAAGGCCAAATACCATTTCACCCATCAAATTGGACTTTGATGAACCAGCTTGAGTTTTGTTCCTGATTGTGCATTGTGTTTTGTGTTGCCTTATTTCATCTACATTACTGTACTCAGTTTTTCCATTTGTAAAGTACTTCTACCTTAAATCTTCCACCTTCTTAAATCTGTCTGTTTCAAAGACTGCATCTTCTGTGCTTTGGAAGCTCATTTTTATAACTTGAGTTCCAGGAATTTGGATAAACTTACATCTTGCCTAGTTTGAGAGCATGAGGGTGAGCACAAATGAGAAAGTCAGCAACGGCAGAGTGCTGGGATGACGCCACCACCAGGGTGAAATCTAGTCCAAAGTCTTCTTTCTAGATGCACAGACTGTGTGGGTCTAATGATGTGGAAATACTGACATGCTTCTGATAAATTGGTTATGCATTTTTAGGTGTCCAGATATTTTGGAGATTGGGCCTTAATCTCTTCATCTGCAATTCAAAAAATGAGTGCCATAATCTTTCCAAAACACTTAATGTACTCCTTCACTTGGGTAGGCAATAAGTGCAAAGTATGAGTATTGTCCTCGTGCTAGGATTAGGAGCCAGCCTTACATCCTTCCAGCTAAATAGCTGTAGGTCGTTACTTAAGTCTAAAACGTTATTTGATACTGCTGCAGTTGATAGCAGACTTACAAGGTATATGTTACCAGTGATGTTAAGACAAGCTTTATGAAAATGTCTTGTTTCTTCTGAAATATTGAGTGATACTTGTCTGATGGCACGCGCAGAAACTGGTGGGGACTAGAGAGAACAGAGGCAATGAAGTGCCAGGGTAGTGAATTTTGCATCTGACCCGTTCTTGCATCAGCCTGCTTTCATAGTGGTTCTTCCAGGCTGGGATAGGTTTGGGTTTGGGTTTTTTTGGGTTTGTTTGGTTTGGTTTTTGGTTTGGTTTTGGTTTTCTTTTTTTTTTTTTTTTAGCAGCAGCAGCCTTCTCCCAAGGCAGTTTCTTATGTTCTGAACTGTTCTCCACTTCCTTCTGATGGTAGACTTCAGTTCGTTATTCATCCATGGATGCTGTGCTGGGCAGAAAAGAGTTGCCCGAGAGTGGGATGGTTGGTGCAGAATAGTGTGTCTGGCCCAAAGACTGTTTCTAATCCTTCCCAAGAGAAGCCGGGGGGTTAGGAGCGTGTATAGGTAGTCAGAGGTGTCAGCTATGATTTACATATGACATAAACAGTGTGCTCTATATTTTGTTGCATTGTGTCAGTGGGGGGAAAGGGTAAAGTGCAAAGTTACATTTTGGTGGCAAAAAAGTACACTTCCTCTAACTGGAAAGCTTTGACTCTGCTGGCTTGAGTAAAGAATAGTGGGAATACATTGAGACTTCAATGAGTATGTGAAGGACGTGACTGCAGCATCGGAGAGCCAAGTATGAACAGCGTAAGTGTAAATATATTATGTGCTAATGTGCCTGTATCCACCCATTCTGCATTCACTGAATTGTCATGCTGAGATTTATACGAACGAGAGGAGAGGAAGAGACACTGTAAAACTAAGGAAGTTGGAAATTATTTCGACTCTCTTGGCCAGGATGAAAATAGTAACAGATGACTTGTGAGCTCTCTCACTTTACCAAGGATTTGTTTCAGAGCGATCATTTTCTTTTTTTCCCCCTTCATAGGTCACGTATCTGAACGTAGGTGCGTGGTTGCCTTTCGGATGGGTTGGCTAGCCAGGGCACAAGTGTAGAATTGGCAGCTGTCACACTTGCTGCGTTCTGGAGCGGTAGCTGGATATAGCGGGGCATCTGAGGTGGCACTGGAACCTACACCTGGGTAACTGAATCTCTTCCAGTAGTCTGTCAGAACTTGGTAATTGGTTTTAGGAGGGTGCTAGAACAATGAACCTCTTCACTATGGGGAGGAAAGCGTATCACCTTGATGAAGTCTTTTGCAAAAGACTTCTGGTATCTAAGAAACCTACCAGACCAGTGTGAGTTAACTGACCTACTACCTGTTTTGGTTTTGTTTCTGTCAACCTGTGATTGGTTCTTTATTAAAACTAGTAAGAGACACCAGCTGGCTGTCATTCCAAGGAGTTTTTGCTGGTTACCTCAAATTAAAAAATCTTCAGAAACCAAGTTGTCCATTATGTTTATCCATATCACAAACACTACTGCCCTGCAAACCGCTCACAGTTAAAAAACAGGTTGATTACCTAGTTTAAGTATAAGAGATTAGATTTTAAGGAATCAAAGGTGGACGAAACTTGCAGTTCTTCACTGTAACTTATTGTAAGTGCCAATGGGGTGACTGCTGCTTCACTTGATTTTATGCACGGAAATGAGGTTGTTCTTAATAAAAGTGGATATTAGTCTCCTGTTGTTTGTGATGGAAATGAGGCCAAATTTAAAACTAAGAGGAAACTCTGGGAGGAAAGAGTGGTTGCTCTTCAAGGTCTACATGCACCCCCTGACCTAGAGTAGCTCTCCAGCACTGTGCTGTACATCAAGCCTTTGTGGCTAGAGATTGTCCTAAGGCAGCTTTTCCATGGGAGATAATCCTCTGGGGTTGGTTTGGTTTTTTTAATGTTGCTGCTTCCCATCCAGATGAGTGTGAAAACATTATTAATGGAGCAAAATATCTTTTTAAGAGAGCAGAAATGCCCTATTCCAGATACCAAGGGTCACATTTCTCCTTCACAGTGAGGACTTGTGTGTCTCTTCCACATTAGCATAGCATGTTGAAGTCCGTGTCACTCTGGGTACCGTAGGTGGATATGAATCCTCTGTAAATACGCTCTTCATGGCATGGGACTTGAGACAACTGTTGGTTGGGATGCTACAAGGATTTGGATGGCCAGTGTTCAGAACTGTGATTCTAATTAACTCCAAGTGGAAGCTCAACTTACTCCAAAGTAGAATAAACACCTGCGGGAGAGCTTGTTCAGTTTATTCCTCTTTCTTTTCTCGCTTCTCTCTCTCCCGCCGGTTCTCTCTCTGAAAATGAGGGGTGAAAGTGATCCCTTTGCTGCCCACCCCTGTTAGTGCAGAAGGTCTCATTGTCTTGTAGACTGGCGTCTAGTCACTAACGGTGACAAAAGACATGGAAGTGTCTTCCTCGTGCTCTGTTCCAAGTTCTCTACCATTCGGATCTTGCTGCATAATGGGCAAGAGAACTGTTCCCTAGCAACTTCTGTAGAAACACAAACCTGCTAAAACAGGGAAATGTCGAGTTAATGCCAGCTGTGGTCCTCTAGCTGCTTTAAAGGAGCAGAAGTTGGGGTTGCTGTTGAAGCTTGGACCCCTCCTGTTCCTGGATGCTTTTCCCCATACCTGTTGTACCAGCTCCAGTGCTTGTGTAGGTATGCAGTGAATCAGATGGAACAGGTTTGAAAAACTGTTGTGTTGGGGTTTTTTTCTTTTAGAAATTAAAGGACGGACAGACGCTCTTTTCTGTTGGCAGCTTGGATTTAAAATGAAGTTTCTGTCATAAGGTTTCAGGTGACAGGGAATGCGGGAAATTCGATTTTGCTTTCCCCAAGTAGAAAATAAGCTTTATATTTCCACAGATACCTAACATAAGACTTTATATGTATGACTTTGCACTCTATCTCCATTAAACTAATGCTACATCCCGGCCAGTGTGCATGTATCAGTTCTGTAGATCTATTAAGTCACACTGATAATGCAGTCCAAGATGGGATATTATAACTAATACTGTAATTTTCCAAGTAGTAAAAATGCAAGTGAGTGATGGACAAAATAAACTCAAAACATCTCTGGTTTTGCTTTCCCCAAATTCTGTTTCCCTTGTTTTGTTATTTTTAGGAATTATTCTGGTGAGCTGGTTAAAGAAAGGAGGCATGTCTGAGAGTGTCTGCGCAATATCTGCATTTTGGTGGGTTGCATAACGAGGAGGGTTACAGGAAGAGAGCATTTCCCAGAGCTGTGGTGGTGCTGTTAATAGCTTTGGTTGGCTTTCAAAGCCCTGCTTTCATGCAAATGTGGGAAGAAAAAGTCATTAGCTTAACTTCATATTGAAATTTTCTCTAAGGCATTAGTACATACATAGTTATGTTACTTACCCTATTGCATATAGGTAGCATTAGCTCACTACAGAACAATCAGTGAATGGCTGTGCAGAAACTAAATAGAGTAATTCCGTGATGCAGAAAAGAGATAAAACTAAGAGCTTATACTCCTGTGTGATGCTTATTGAGGGTTCATTCTTTGAAGAGACAGCTATAATACACTGAGAAAGATATAAAGTCTTAAAAGGATGGGTAGGCTTAGACTCAACAAAAATATAGGATGATGTTTTGTTTTGTTGCGCTGTATACCTTAAAAAGAAGAGGTTTTAGAAAAAGTTGATTTGTAATCGTACCTATAAAGGCAAAAAGACATTGGTGCTTTAACCACTGTGGCTCTAACACGCAGGACCTCTTCCTAAAAGTAAAGCTTTAAGCTTTGTGTAATCACCAGAACCCTGTGGTTATATACTGATGTATGAAGTTTATTGTTGTAGGAGCTGAATATCCCCAACAGTGGAGCAGGTAACTAGCTGGGCGAGAGGACAGTTCCGAAGCTCATTTTTCAAGCAAGAATGCTCTCCCAATGTCTCATGGGAGACATCGTCCTTTAAACTAGCCATAATAAAATGTGGTGGGGAAAAAAATGAGGGTGATGAGCGGTTCTGCGAGTTCCACGGTCGTTACATCAGCTTCTGTCTCACCCTGTTTTCCTGTTTGAGGCACTGAGTGGTTTTGAACGGCGTAACGGGGAAGGAGGTTTGACCTATCATGCAGTATTTTGTACTGGCTCAAGCTGAACTGAAGCATTGTTAGAGGACACAATGCCAACTGAAGACACTGCTGTGCCAGGCTGCATTACTTCAATAGTTAAGAAGGCAGCATGATGTATTACGTCATGCCTGTTTAATACAAATAAGAAGATATCTTGTGCAATGGCATGAAGTTAAGGCGCTGTGTCAGTAGCTATTTCTGAGACTTCAGCCTGTATTTAGGAAATGCCATTTCCAGCCAAACCTCAGGTTTTGTTCTGAAGGGGTGAGGCGTGAATTTTCAATTCATGTCTTTGCTGATTTTGTTCCAGTATATACGAAATCCGAAAGCATTTTTACATTATGTGTTTGTTGCATTAGTTTTGCAGCACTTCCAAAAGCAGGTCGTAGCTCATTGCTGGAAAAGGAGTTTCTACGGTTTTTTTCCGTGCTGAGTCATCTCGGTGATAGCCTCGGTGCTGCCCACAGGAAAGACTTAAACTTCTGCCCCCGGCCTGTTTGCGTGCTGGTTTCCCACCAGTGCTGCTGCCAGCGTAACGCCCTGGCTACGCGCGCTCCCGCCGTTCTGGGTCACTTCTTGCTGCAAGGCCCGGGCTAAACATTTACAACGCTTCAAACAGCTGCCCTCCCGTAATAATAATAACGGCAAAACCAACATTATTGCACCAAACCGCGGGTTTCCAGACCCTGTCACCTCCTGACCATACGATGGCGCTGGTGCACGCACGATTACCTTCAGTTGTCTTTTTCCCGTGTTCACCGCTTGTCATTCATCAGTTCTTCCCTTGTCACCGTGACGTGGGCACAGCTGGCTTAACAGCTGATGTCCACTTACCATGACGCTAAAATTACACATGTGCTCTGGCTTCGCGTTGCTGCTCTTGTTTCTGTCGAGCTACGTCTATATCATAGAAGAGTTTGGGGTGGAAGGGACCTTTAAAGGTCAGCTAGTCCAAACCCCCTGCAGTGAGCAGGGACATCTTCAACTAGATCAGGCTGCTCAGAGCCCCCTCCAACCTGACCTTGAATGTTTCCAGGGATGGGGCATCTCCCACCTCTCTGGGCAACCTGTGCCAGTGTTTCACCACCCTCACAGAATTTCTTCCTTATCTCTAGCCTGAACCTACCCTTTTTTAGTTTAAAGCCATTACACCTTTTCCTATCGCGACAGGCCCTGCTAAAAAGTTTGTCCCCATCTTTCCTGTAGGCCACCATTAGGTACTGGAATGTTGTATGTGCCCGTCTAATTTCCTATGCATCTTCAGCCCATCTTACTGGCACAGTAAAAGTGCTTGTTTCACCTCCCAGGTAGAATAAACATTTTAAGAGACTTTTTGGTATGCAGTGAGTGATATTTCAGCTGTGACAGTCAAAACCTGTATATAAGTGATAGACGTATGTAAATAAATTTTGCTCCTTTCTTAACTTGAAAGGATTAAAACCTAGAAAAACAAACAAACAATTCTCCTAACATGGACAGCGTGCAACAAAGAAGAAATAGGCAAGAAAATTTTGGTGTCAAGAAATAGGCATCTTGTCAAAGGAATTTCTTCAAACATTTAAATAAATACATATTCTTCAATGTCTCAAAATACAAGGAACTGGAACACCATGCTTAAGCATTGATGAAAACTGTTGAGATGTTTTAGTTGAAATAATGATAATATATATGATATTTACTTGTGCTGAGGAAGGCTCAATTAAGAAATTGCAGAGTATATGTTTATAAATCACCAACTTTTCAGTTCAAGCAGTTGCTTTATAAAGCCTAGTGTGCTATTTTAATATTACAGTACATATGCAAAAACAATATAATAATTAAGATTCACAAATTAAGTGTCGTGTGCCACAATCCTAAGGATTCAAATGAATCAGGGCACCATTTCTCCTTTATTGCCTCTCTGTGGACATTTGTGAAGAAATCTAACATACTAGATGGGAATCATTATATTACTTAGAAAGCCTCTTCCCCTGCCAACCATTACACAATTCTGTATTTAGTTATTTCAGTTTATTTAGTTTATGATGAAGACCTGAAAAGCATTTTCTCCTGCAAATGTACCTTAAGGTTCTCTGATGCATTTTTCTTCCTGTTTTTGCTCAGTCATCTGTTCAACTATGTACTCTATCAGGAATCTCCAAATATTTCATTTGCAACGTGTTCCTAACTACTACACATACAGAATTAAGTCGCAGCTTTTGCAAGCTTTCATTAAAGAAGCTTTTTTTTTTTTACCTCAGGTGACTGGCGTTGGGCATACAGAAATACTGTACTTTTTCTTTTGCATTTTTACCTGGCTACAGCCAAAACGCTGTTCATAACATAAAGGTTAGCCAAAAAAGTATTTTTCTGTCTTTAAATTATTTCCCGTTTATTCCTTTTGCAGTGGTTGTATACCACTTAATCCTTCAAAAATCTGAAATGGAGCCATACTTTTCACCAAAAAAAAAAAAAAATTAAAAAAGGTATTGAGTGTAATTGGTCCTCCCACAGCAGCGGCAAGCATTCATGTATTCCCCATATGGTTTTGGCTTCTCAGCTCGTTGAGTGATACCAGGCGCGTTAAACGTGCTGAGGCAGGCAGTGCCGGTACAGCCCTGCGAACCAGGTGCCCGTACGCTTTCGGCACACAGATTGTCCTGTTAATAGCAGGGGGACCACTGAGCACTTAAAGGTAAGATTTTGCTTGAAGTGTTCTGGAAACCGTGATCTTCAATGGCTTCCATTTTCCTGGAGGCCTAATTCCTCCTTTGTGTTACTTGCTACTTCGCGCTGTTGCTATTCTACCCGTTTGTACGTTCATGCTGGGAATTTATTATCGCAGGTAAAATTTCACATTTCTCTTCAAAAGGATTTCGAGCTTTATGGGAAGGTGTCTGTTTTGACACTTCATGTCCCAGAAAAAGTGGACTCTTGGTACCTGCCGGTGCAACCGGGCAGCTTAATGGGCTGCTGAAAAAGCTGCTGCACGTGTTAAACGAATCACAGGCTCCTGCCCATTTCAGCAGACCGCAGAGTCTGCGTCGTGAGTCAGGTGAGGACAGGGGGAGATGAGGGGCTTCTTCCAAGAAGCTTTTCCTTTTAGGAGTTTAGATTTGTGTTCTGCTTCTTACTTTTGCTCCATTCTTGATATGAGTCACATCAGTTCAATCCTGTATGACAGTTTCGAGTAATAATACGTATTTTTATGTAGAAAGTAGAAAAGAGATTGCTTGTATCTGTACCGGGGGAACTCAACTTACAGTTTTACGTAGGATTTTTAACCTGAGGGTTTCAAAGTACCCTTGTGGCTCACCCAAAGCACAATTAATGTACCTACAGAAGAGTTTTGCTGGAAAGAGAGAGCAAACAACACAGCTTTCAACTGACAAATGCAAGCCTAAAAATTAGCCTGGCCTTTACTGCTATTCTGGCAGCAAATTTTGTTCCTATTAAAGCCTCACTGAAAAGAAGGTTTGTCCCTCAATGTAATGGTTTGGTTTGCAATGCCCCGCTGTCTTGTTAAACTATTTATAAGAGAAACAGGGAGGGGCTGGCACAGTCCTATTTCAAAATACAATGCTATGTAGTCACTGAAGCAGATAAGCCCTCAGGGCCATCTGCAACTTTTTTAGCCAAGAAAGTAGAAATACCTTTTAACTGTTTGAATTTTCCCTAGCATTTCTTTTTCAGGATCTGTCGGTGCTGACTTCCAGCAATGTATCGGGTTGAATATTTACTAGTCCTTTATTACATGTCCTCACCAACAACTCTGGAGGCGAGCTCTTTGATTCATGAACAAATAAGGCAAATGAAATGTGTGAGTTTACAGAATTATAGGGTAAAACTTGGATTTTTTTTTTTAATCTTTCCCCCCTAAAACAATGAGGGTTTAAACAAAGAGGATGCTATTTGAAATTCCAGAATAAATAATTTACCTCCCTACCAAATTAAAAATTCCTTTAAGCTTGCACAACACAATAAGGAAGTGCTAGAAATAAAACTGCCTGCGAAACCCTACCTTTAACAACTAAGTAATAAGAGGTCTACTGAATATTTGTAAACCAAGATATTTTAAAGATATCATTCAGCCAAATAACTTGTCAGTACTCCAGTGGATGCCAGAGACCTCTGCTCAACATAAGGACCACCACACTGTCTACATGTAAGATCCTCTTTCAATTTTTTTTCTTTCTGTAACTTTTCAATTTAAAAGAATTTTTTTTTTTTTTTTTTCCTAAGCAAGGAAAATAAAATCTGCATTTTGATCTCAGGCAGCTAAAAACTGTGTCTGGAATCTTCCCAAAAAATTCAGTTTGAGGGCAACACCCTTTATGGAAAATTTCAGACTTGTGAAAGCTGGCAAAGTTTTATGAGCAACTAAAAACCTGTGTAATACAAAATATCAGACAGCTTCGAAATAAGCGACACTATGCTGCACATTGCTAATATTTTTAAATAGAGAGGTTATCCAAGGTAGATATACAACTGTAGAGATTTCATATGGGCCTTATAACATTTTCACCAATTTAAACTTACTAGGCCAGTCCCAAGCTATTGATTGTATACCACCACCATAGGAAAGACTGTAAATATCTGCACCCTCTTCAGATCTTTCTCTACAACTGTACACGTGCAGGGCCCTGCACCTGGGTCGGGGCAATCCCCAGTACCAGAACAGGCTGGGGGATGAAGGGATTGAGAGCAGCCCTGCTGAAAAGGACGTGGGGATACTGGGGGATGGAAAGCTGGGCATGAGTTGAAAATGTGCATTTACAGCCCAGAAAGCCAACTGTAGCCCGGGCTGCATCAAAAGAAGCATAGCCAGCAGGTCAAGTTTCTCCCCCTCTACTCTGCTCCAGTGAGACCCCACCTGGAGCACTGCATCCAGCTGTGGAGCCCTCAGCACAGGAAAGACATGGACCTGTTGGAGCAAGTCCAGAGGAGAGACACAAAAGCGATGAGAGGGCTGGAGCACCTCTCCTATGAAGACAGGCTGAGAGAGCTGGGGTTGTTCAGCCTGGAGAAGAGAAGGCTCCAGGGAGACCTTACAGCAGCCTTCCACTGCTTAGAAGAGGCTTATAAGAAAGATGGGGACAAACTTTTTAGCAGGGCCTGCTGTGATAGGACAAGGGGTAATGGCTTTAAAGAGGGTAGATTTAGACAAGATATAGGGAAGAACTTTTGTACACTGAGGACGGTGAAACACTGGCACAGGTTGCCCAGGGAGGTGGGAGATGCCCCATCCCTGGAAACATTCAAGGTCAGGTTGGACGGGGCTCTGAGCAGCCTGATCTGGTTGAAGATGTCCCTGATCATTGCAGGGGGTTTGGACTAGGTGGCCTTCAAAGGTCCCTTCCACCCCAAACTCTTCTATGATTCTTGCGTAGCACAGCACAGGTGGACTGAACATGAGCCTTTTGCATTCCTCTTCTGGATCCTAACACAGCTGATGCTTTCATCAAGATGCTCTTTACATTGGATACAGTTCTTTAAGATGCACAATAATATTTGAATAAAATCATGTCAATCAGCAGCCTGTTAATTTTGAACACATTTTTAATTACTCTTTTTTTTATAAATAGGAACCATTAGAAGCTCTGTCCAAATCTGAGTCCATTTTTCAGATCACAAGCAACACTGACAAATAGAATATTTTCAGATCACCTTTCATGACAGGCAGCACACCAAGCCGCAGCACTCAGCTGGTGCTCCAGCTCCACTGTGAGGATACTCCCTGGTGGAAGCAGGTCATGCAGCAAACTCAGGAGGACTGCTAGTTGCTGAAGGCAGAGGATATTACAGGTGAAAGTCCTGGAGTTCTGTGCTGATTTTAACCTGTCTTTAATGAGGCAGATGATAACTAAAAGAGCCACCTAGAGAACAGGGAAGACTCTCCTTGTGGGCAGCCTGTGACCAATTTCATAAAATCACAGAATGGTTTAGGGTGGGAGGGACCTTAAAGATCATCTAGTTCCAACCCCCTGCCATGGGCAGGGACACCTCCCACTAGACCTGGTTGCTCAAAGCCCCATCCAACCTGGCCTTGAACACCTCCAGGGATGGGGCATCCACAGCTTCCCTGGGCAACCTGTTCCAGTGTCTCCCCACCTTCACAGTAAAAAATTTCTTCCTAGTATTTAATCTGTACCTACCCTCTTCCAGTTTAAAACCATTACCCCTTGTCCTATCACTCCACTCCCTGATAAAGAGTCCCTGCCCAGCTTTCCTCTAGGCTCCCTTTAAGTACTGGAACGCTGCTATAAGGTCCTTCTTGACAGAATCACCTCCCTCGACCTGCTGGACACGCTTCTTTTGATGCAGCCCAGGATGAGGTTGGCTTTCTGGTCTGCAAGTGCATGTCGCTGGCTCATGTTGAACTTCTCATCCACCGAGTCCCTCTTCTCAGGGCTGCTCCTGATCCATTCTCTGCCCAGCCTGTATTTATGCTTGGGATTGTCCCGACCCAAGTGCAGGACCTTGGCCGTGTTGAACTTCATGAGGTTTGCAGAGGCACACCTCTCAAGCCTGTCCAGGTCCCTCTGGATGGCATCCCTTCCCTCCAGCGTGTCAACTGCACCACCCAGCTTGGTGTCGTTGGCAAACTTGCTGAGGGTGCACTCAATCCCACTGTCCATGTTGCCAGCAAAGATGTTAAACAGCACCAGTCCGAATATCAACCCCACTTGTCCCTAGTCCACACTTGGACATGGAGCCATTCACCACAACTCCTTGAGTAGAACCATCCAGCCAAATCCTTAACCACCAAGCAGTCCATCCGTCAAATCCATGTCTCTCCAATCTAGAGACAAGGGCGATGTGTGGGACAGTGTCAAATGCTTTGCACAAGTCCAGGTAGATGGTATCAGCTGCTCTTCCCTTATCCATCAACACTGTAACCCTGCCGTAGAAGGTCACCAAATTTGTCAGACACAATTTGTCTTTAGTGAAACCATGTTGGCTGTCACCAGTCACTTTCTTATTTTCCATATGCCTTTGCAGAGTTTCCAGGAGGATCTGCTCCATGATCTTGCCATGGACAGAGGCGAGACTGACCAGCTTGTAGTTCTCTGGGTCTTCTTTTTTTCCCTTTTTAAAAATGGGCCTTATGTTTCCCCTCTTCATCTATGGGAACTTCACCGGCCTGCCACGTCTTCTCAAATACGATGGATATTGGCTTAGCAACTTAATCTGCCAGGCCCCTCAGGTCTCAAGGACTTGTGTACTGTCAGGTTCCTTAGCTAGTCTCGAACCTGATCTTCTCCCACAGTGGGCTGTTATTCACTCTCCCAGTCCCTGCCTTTGCCTTCTGTGACTTTGGGGGTGTGGCTAGAGCACTTGCTGGTGAAGACTGAGGCAAAATAGTCATTAAGTACCTCAGCCTTCTCCACATCCCAGGTAATCGGGTCTCCCGTTTCCTTCCGTAGGGGGGCCACGTTTTCCCTTGTCTTCCTTTTACCACTGGCCCATACGCTCTTGGCTGGCTCCTCATCCATCCCCAGGCAGAGCTCCATGCACTCCAACTGGTCATTGACATGGAGTGTGAGACCCTCTCCTCATCTCCCCTGCCTGTCCTTCTCAAAGAGCCTGTATCCTTCCATTCCAACACTCCAGTCAGAGGAGCCATCCCAGCACATCTCTGTGAGTCCAGTAAGATCACAGCCCTGGAGGTGTGCGCACATCTGTAACTCCTCTTGGTTGTTCCACATGCTAGTCGTGTTTGCACAGAGGCATTTAAGTTGGGCCCTCAATGAAGTGGACCAAATTCAGTGCCAAACTAAGTCAAACTGTTTGAACCACGCCTTGGGAGAGGAACGCAAGGTTCTAAAGCACTTGTCCTTTTGTGCCTATGGATCACATACACACAGCAAGACCTGGGCAATTTTATAGGCTTGTGATCCCCTACCCACAAGAAAGATTAATCATATACACTTCTCATTCCTCTGCCCACCAGGAATATCAAGCCCTGACTCCTCATAACATCGCCTCACACCTTGGAACGTCATTTTTCTTGTGTCCTTTTTGCCTGACTGCATCTGTCCTATGCTGTGATTTCTTTGAATATGATGATGCCAATTCTTTGGCCATAATATGATTGAACACTTCATACTGTGGATAAAACATTCTGTCAATTCCAGATGACTTGAGCTGTCCTCACTTTTCTGTAGGCAGTTTCAAATGGCTTTGCTTCATCCACTGAGATTTTGGGCACAGCCATATGCCTCTGTCACAGCAGACAGCAATAACCAGCACTGCTTTGGGAAGTTCCATCAACTGTTTTCTTGGCAGGATTTTTGCCTCAAGTGAAAGGAGTTAAAGAACCTCCTTTTCAGACCCATTTTGGGCATGGTGGCTGGGATCAAATCATCTCTGACACATTTCCTTCTGTGGGTCACAGCCCGTTCTTCACTAGACGTTTCCAGGTCCTGTATGGAAACCCTTGAGACATCTAGCCTGGGATGTTTTTGGTGAAGGACCAAGTGGCTGCCAGGAGATAATGAAGGGCTGGTGATGGCAACCTGTTGGCAGTATTTTCTTGTGGTAGCCACAGAAAGACCCCTTCCTAAAGCAGTCAGCAGAGAAGAACAGGAATAAGGTCTCAGTCTGCCAGTAAAAGGCTTGGCAATATTTAGAAATATTGATCATGTAATATGAGACTGGAGAGAAGGAAGAAACAGGCACCGCTGGCCGAGCGCAAGCACCAGAGCACAGTGTCTTCACAGACTTGTATTAGTTAAGTACAGTAGTTTAACTTACAAACATAAATCAATGTCTAGAAAATTCTTTAGGAATTTTCAACAGCCCTACGGAGACGACAAAAAAGGACAGGAAGGTTTTACTGTCTACTACACAGCAGCTAGGCCTAGGCATGTCTTGACAGAGCAAAAGGTACGATTTGAAACTATTCGCATATAAAAACCATCAGAATACTAAAAAATATACCTCCAAGAAATTACATTCTTCAAGACACTTGTACTTGCTTCCACTTCTCAGAGAGCAGGGGAGAATTGTCACAGGTGNCTTGGACATGGAGCCATTCACCACAACTCCTTGAGTAGAACCATCCAGCCAAATCCTTAACCACCAAGCAGTCCATCCGTCAAATCCATGTCTCTCCAATCTAGAGACAAGGGCGATGTGTGGGACAGTGTCAAATGCTTTGCACAAGTCCAGGTAGATGGTATCAGCTGCTCTTCCCTTATCCATCAACACTGTAACCCTGCCGTAGAAGGTCACCAAATTTGTCAGACACAATTTGTCTTTAGTGAAACCATGTTGGCTGTCACCAGTCACTTTCTTATTTTCCATATGCCTTTGCAGAGTTTCCAGGAGGATCTGCTCCATGATCTTGCCATGGACAGAGGCGAGACTGACCAGCTTGTAGTTCTCTGGGTCTTCTTTTTTTCCCTTTTTAAAAATGGGCCTTATGTTTCCCCTCTTCATCTATGGGAACTTCACCGGCCTGCCACGTCTTCTCAAATACGATGGATATTGGCTTAGCAACTTAATCTGCCAGGCCCCTCAGGTCTCAAGGACTTGTGTACTGTCAGGTTCCTTAGCTAGTCTCGAACCTGATCTTCTCCCACAGTGGGCTGTTATTCAGTCTCCCAGTCCCTGCCTTTGCCATCTGTGACTTTGGGGGTGTGGCTAGAGCACTTGCTGGTGAAGACTGAGGCAAAATAGTCATTAAGTACCTCAGCCTTCTCCACATCCCAGGTAATCGGGTCTCCCGTTTCCTTCCGTAGGGGGGCCACGTTTTCCCTTGTCTTCCTTTTACCACTGGCCCATACGCTCTTGGCTGGCTCCTCATCCATCCCCAGGCAGAGCTCCATGCACTCCAACTGGTCATTGACATGGAGTGTGAGACCCTCTCCTCATCTCCCCTGCCTGTCCTTCTCAAAGAGCCTGTATCCTTCCATTCCAACACTCCAGTCAGAGGAGCCATCCCAGCACATCTCTGTGAGTCCAGTAAGATCACAGCCCTGGAGGTGTGCGCACATCTGTAACTCCTCTTGGTTGTTCCACATGCTAGTCGTGTTTGCACAGAGGCATTTAAGTTGGGCCCTCAATGAAGTGGACCAAATTCAGTGCCAAACTAAGTCAAACTGTTTGAACCACGCCTTGGGAGAGGAACGCAAGGTTCTAAAGCACTTGTCCTTTTGTGCCTATGGATCACATACACACAGCAAGACCTGGGCAATTTTATAGGCTTGTGATCCCCTACCCACAAGAAAGATTAATCATATACACTTCTCATTCCTCTGCCCACCAGGAATATCAAGCCCTGACTCCTCATAACATCGCCTCACACCTTGGAACGTCATTTTTCTTGTGTCCTTTTTGCCTGACTGCATCTGTCCTATGCTGTGATTTCTTTGAATATGATGATGCCAATTCTTTGGCCATAATATGATTGAACACTTCATACTGTGGATAAAACATTCTGTCAATTCCAGATGACTTGAGCTGTCCTCACTTTTCTGTAGGCAGTTTCAAATGGCTTTGCTTCATCCACTGAGATTTTGGGCACAGCCATATGCCTCTGTCACAGCAGACAGCAATAACCAGCACTGCTTTGGGAAGTTCCATCAACTGTTTTCTTGGCAGGATTTTTGCCTCAAGTGAAAGGAGTTAAAGAACCTCCTTTTCAGACCCATTTTGGGCATGGTGGCTGGGATCAAATCATCTCTGACACATTTCCTTCTGTGGGTCACAGCCCGTTCTTCACTAGACGTTTCCAGGTCCTGTATGGAAACCCTTGAGACATCTAGCCTGGGATGTTTTTGGTGAAGGACCAAGTGGCTGCCAGGAGATAATGAAGGGCTGGTGATGGCAACCTGTTGGCAGTATTTTCTTGTGGTAGCCACAGAAAGACCCCTTCCTAAAGCAGTCAGCAGAGAAGAACAGGAATAAGGTCTCAGTCTGCCAGTAAAAGGCTTGGCAATATTTAGAAATATTGATCATGTAATATGAGACTGGAGAGAAGGAAGAAACAGGCACCGCTGGCCGAGCGCAAGCACCAGAGCACAGTGTCTTCACAGACTTGTATTAGTTAAGTACAGTAGTTTAACTTACAAACATAAATCAATGTCTAGAAAATTCTTTAGGAATTTTCAACAGCCCTACGGAGACGACAAAAAAGGACAGGAAGGTTTTACTGTCTACTACACAGCAGCTAGGCCTAGGCATGTCTTGACAGAGCAAAAGGTACGATTTGAAACTATTCGCATATAAAAACCATCAGAATACTAAAAAATATACCTCCAAGAAATTACATTCTTCAAGACACTTGTACTTGCTTCCACTTCTCAGAGAGCAGGGGAGAATTGTCACAGGTGGCACAATATTAATCTCTCTATGGTGTAATCCATTAAATTTCACTCAGTCCTTTTTGAACCAAAGGACTTTGACCTAGGCAAAAAAGCCAGAAAGCCATCCAGTCTTGAGCTGAAGGCAGCAAAGGGAGGAAAACCCACCCTGTGCCTTGTGCTTTGCTCATACTCGATCACCTTTTACCATTTAGAAAGTCAGGTTTAAGTTTTAAATTGAATCCATTTTGTTTGGACTGCCAGCTATCAATTTCAGTTACGTCTTTCTTCAGACTAAAGTGACTTCCCACTACCAGGAAAACAATATATAATTCATGTATCTCTATTTTTTCGTTCCTATTACTATTATTAAACAGCTAGAGACTTTTTAAGCCTCCAAATCCTTTTATGGATCCAAAGCCTCCAAAGAGACTTTTTAAGCCTCCAAATCCTCCGTGGACTTTCCAGTTTTCAGCGTATTTAAAAAAGGAGACTCTGCAGATACAAACTCACCTTATTTCTACTATCTACTCCACTGTCAGCATCCCCAAACAGCACCCACCCTTTTTGTTCCATGTACATACCAGACTCTTTTTAAGGTGTCTTGTGATTGTATCCCTTTACTCTTTTCCAAAGTCTCTGCTTTCCAGGATTCAGCAATATCTTCTAGGTACATGACTAGCATTGATTAATCCTAGATACATAATTTTGCATTTGGACACATTAAGGCATAACTTATTTAAGTAGTTCCATTTACAGAGTAATCCAGTCTGTGTGACTGTTCTGCATTATTGTTTTTTCCTCATCATCCATACTTAATCCAGCATCTCTGTCACAGCCACAAATAAAATCAGTGGTAGTACCGTGATGACTTCTAGACCATGGATGGGAGCGTTGGACCAGAGACCGTAACTAAGGCTCCACTTTTGTGAACAATCCAGCTGTTTGGTTATTTTTGTAAAGTTATTGCTGCAGATCTTTCAGCCTTTCAGCTTTTAAGCCATTTAACATATTATACTAAAACTAAGCGAGACTCACTGGTGTGTAATATGAAGCACATTACCAAAGTCTACTCCACACAATCACTTTTGTGATGAAGCTTCTCACCCACTCAAGTAATGAAGCTCCATGCATTTGCCAAGATCTTTTTTCCTTAAGCCAGCCTTACTGGTATTGGTTATATTCCTGTCCTTTTATTCTTTATCAAAGAAATCCTGTGTTTTCCATTATTTTGCTGAGGACTGACTTTAACGCGTTGGGCTGCCTTATTAGTACCAGACTCTTCCTGCCCAGACAAATGGGAACTGGCCCTGATATCACTATTTCTGAAATGGCTCAAGCCTTTTGAGATTTACATTTATTATTGTAAATGGACCAGGCACCTCCTCTGCTGACAAAGGCAGGCAGGACTGTATTTGGAGGCAGGTACCACTCTACATTTTCCCTATACTTGCACTTCTCACTAGGCATTTTCAACTGATTACTGTCCAGAAACAGCTTATGAGGTCTAACAGACTTTTGGTCAGACACCCTTTCCTTTGTTACGTTCACTTTTAAGGCTCCAGGGTTATCTAGACCTGCAGATTAAATAGTATCAATAGAATCACTGCTTATGCCTCATACTCACTTCACTTTTGGGTGCATTTTTACAAAAGTTGCCTTTCAGTGCACCTGTCCCAAATGCCTGAAAAATCCTCCTAGTGCAGTTGTAGCTTATACCACAAAACACCACTTTGCTTGACATGCTCTATGCCCCACTCCTTTCTTCCCAACTAAATTAATTCTAGCCAAGGAACTGACCCTCCTGGCAAACCTATCCCAGCAAAAGTTCAAAATTTAAACCCTGCAGTTGTTTGTGGAGTGAAAACTGCTTCATGAACTACGAACACATTTTGGTGGTTTTGTCACACGGAAAACAGAAGCATCTATTGCACCACGCCTTTTTCAGCTACTGATGGAAATACACATTTGCTAAAACCTCTTGCTGCTAATATACTCCAAATCTCTCTGTCCTCTACAGCCCTTGTCAGTGGCAGTTTTAGCAGCAATACAAGGAGGGGTGTTTGGGTTCTTTTGAAATCCACATTTTTTTAAAATGCCTATAGTCTTTGATACATATCATGGGTTGCTTCGATTAACAGCTGGGATGTTACTAATAAAGGTAATTAATTTTTCCTGGATATCACAAACGGTTTAGTGAATAGCAGTATTAGAAGCACTGCCTCAGAATCACGTGTGCAAGTTTTTGTATTTAACTACTCCCGTTTCCTGTGTGGTTTGTCTCAAAGGTGGACCACAGCCAGCTACAATGAAAAGATGGTTTTTCTAACTCTTCCTTTCAGTAAGTTAGCAGCTACTACAGTTACAAAGTAAACCTTTTTACCACTGCTATGAGCAACCTTGTTAATCCTCCTTAGTCATTCCTTTTTAATCAAATGATTGCAGGCAAGTATTGGTATGCAGGCACGGTACTATTAATAACTAAAACAGAAAAAAGTTATGGAAGACTTTAGATCCTTCGATAAGATGACATTGTTTCCTTTTAGAGACTAGTTTCAAATGGACGCTGGAAGACAGAGAAATTATTTACAGAATGTCCACTAAAATATATTAATAGAAGACTATTTGGGGAGAAATTAGAATCCCCTCACTTTCTTACCCAGCCTTTAATTTCCCTCCATCACTGGGGATGCATAGGAAAAACATGAACACAGCACTTCAGCAGCCTCAGTATGTTTACCATACAGTGAAGTAACCCTGATTCAACCCAAAATGACCACTCATCACCAGTTGATGGGTTCATCAAAGTGGAAAAATCACTACTGTTAAGGAAACACGGTAATATAAACGGATGATAAAATAACTCTATTTGGTTGTAGATCAAGAAGCAAACACATTCTTATGTAAAGGCCTTCAAATCAGTCGACACAAAGCTGATGACCCTCAATTTAGCCTCTTATAACCTAGGGCGGTCAGCAATAGAGGGGTGAGACCCTGAGAAATGTGGCAGTGTTACTTGGCACACTGCTGTTTGCTGAGCACATTGCCAACACCTGGAAAGGGATCTAAATAAGACACAAGAAAAATAGGAGGGAACTGTGACTGAAAATGGCTCTTCACTAAGTTTTACAATTTATTCACGAGTAAATTATCAGTGAGATGGATGCAAACATTATTAGCCATACTGACTTACAGCTCTACCAATTTTTCATGACTTGACACGCCTACTCTTTTTAATAAAACCTAGACGGAACCTGATCACAACATCATAACAACCAATGTGATAATGAAGTGTCCAAGTAAGAAATTACCAGCACGTATCTTCAGAACTAACTCCATGGCTGCTAAGTACGAGCATAATTTTAAGAGGATATTCAGCAAAAGCCACCGGCTTAATTTGCTTTTGTGAGGGCAAAGTCAGGTACAGCATGGTACCTACTGCTGAGTGACACTAAAACAAGCTCTAGGGAAAACTATAAAGAAACACAGGTAAAATTAGAGTCAGAAGGTAAGGGCTCTGTTCGCAGGAGTGTGAACAACTAAGCTATAAACTTTTATATACAAGCTATATTCTGTCTCTGGTTTATCAAATCTGACCCAACTGAAACACTAGTTAAAGTCGGAAATCCTATTGCTTACAATGTATTCTTACCATTTGCCTACGCCACTCCAAAAAGTGCAAGTTCCAAAAACATTTGTGCAAATAAGTTAACCTATGTTGTTACAAAGTTGTGCAAGCACACCTATTGTATCTGCAGTTCTCAAAGGGCTGTGAATATCAGTTGTAAACATGTCTTCCTTTCTGGCAGCTCCACTGATGGGAGTTGCCCTGTTCCTGATCATACCAGGGTGTTTGTGGCCTACTAGAAACCATAGTGGCTGGGGACAACACTTAGGTGGTGGCTGCATCAGGACAAAACGTCCTTCTAATGACTCAAAAGCTGCTGGTATGTGGCTCCTGAGTAGCAAAGAACAATGGGATAAAGGTGAAATAGTTATAAGCAGACAGGGTGAACGGCCAACCAGTCAAGAAGATTCAGGTCTTCACAAAACATCTAGCTATTTGCCTTTCAACATCACCGCAGCTTTTTTGAGGTCTTCCCCTGCAATGACGTAACATTTGGATACGCTGAACCTTTGAGGGTAACATGCCCTGTATTATAGACTTCCATTCCTTCCTTATGTGAATGATAGATTAATTAAACCATCCTTGGAACCAAAGACCTTATAGGACAACCTGCTGCTCATTATAATTTTCTATGCACTTTATGTTTGTTGGGAAAAACGGCTTAGAAGTCATAGCATCATTGAAGTGGGATCTCTGCAGATCCAACCCTCCTGCTCAAGGCTGGACACAGCCCGGTTTTGAGTACCTGCGAAGATCGAGACTTCACAAGCTCTCTGGGAAACCTGTTCTGCTGTTTGGACAGATTCAGAGTCTTTTTTTTTTTTTTTCTCCTTACGTTTAAACTGAATTTCCCATGTCTGTGGTATCATCTCTTGTCCTTTCAGTCAACACCCCTGAGAAGAGCCTGGCCCTGCCATCTTTACTTCCCCCCATCCAGTATTACATGGATAACCCCCCTGCCCTGAGCCTTCTCTTCTCCAGGTGGAACAGTCCCAGCTCTCTCAGCCTCTCCTAGTACATCAGATCCTCCGGTCCCTCAACCATTTTAATGGCCTGGCTTCTATGAAAGCATTGTATAATGCAAGCTATTAGAGACATGTTTCAACCAAGGATCTTATGAGTACATAAATAAAACCAGTTAATAGTTTGACCATTTTTTACTTTTCTATAACAGATATACCTTGCTGTTATTAATCTACCATTACCTTTCTCTGGTCTTTTTCCTTTGGCCTCTTCCGTCCTGACAAGAATATTTACTTAAGACTATTTTACATTAGTACCATATGCAAGGTCAAGCTCAGCATTTAAGGTAAAAATTTTAGGACCCTCTCCTGCTATACAGGTCTGGGCTGATTCTACGGAAATTTAACTACAATCTTCATGGAGTTAAACAAAAGGAATTAATTTTTAAAGTATTATGGTTCCTCTTCCATTCTCAGTACCATAGCTAAAATTTGCAGGGTGCGGGACACTTGTTTACCATATATTATACTGAAATAAACTACAAGCATCACCCAAATTACTTTTTAAGCCTGTGTGTTAAGATAGAAAAGACTAGTGCATAAAATTAAAGCTGAGTCAAAGCTGAGCCCAAAGGCTCACTTGCAACATAAACAGTGTATGTATGCTGTTCATGGCCTGATAAGTCACATTTGCATCATTTGATAAGTGCAAAAGCCAATTTCCTTCCAGTTTACTTAAATGGCAAGAACAGCACACAAAGTAGCCTCCTCAAGCCCTGACCCCGCAATTACGCAAGAACTCCAACCAAGTTGAATGTACCTCCTCATCTCTGTGAGGTTACTCATGCTATGTAATTTCTTATGCCTCAAAAACTTTAGGATCCATCTTTCATGGATCAACATTGATTCTTTTCTTAAAAAAAAAAAAAAAATTAAAAAAAGAATTCTGATTAACTTTCAGGACAAGGCTAGGAAGACACTGCTAGCCAGGGCTTTGGTTTTGACAGCATATTATTTCAAATTTTCTACTGTCCACAAAAGGCCCTGTAC
>VZSF01000114.1:68237-116010 GCA_013398295.1 Chionis minor | reverse complement strand
CGTCTTTGGTGCTGGCTTCTCCTCCCTTCTGGTTATCCCCTCTCCTGCAGAGACCCCCACCTGAGTGGGAGGTAGTTTCTAAGGGGCGCCTTTGGTTATTTCCCCAATTTAGGGTTTCTTAAGAATTAGCTTAGGTGTTGCCTGATGCACGATATCCCTATGAAATCTAAAGAAAAACCTTTTTTTTTTTTTTTTCCCCACCCGTTTCTGCAAATACCCGTGCCAGTGAACTACAACAAAGAGGAAAAGACTTAAGATTTTTTACAAAATCACAGTGAAAACTGCAGCAGTGATTCTGCTGCCCAAACTGAGGGAGATGCATCAGGAAATAGCTCAATTTCTACATCGTCGCATTTGTAACATTGTTTTTATTCTTCTAGCTATTCACCTAATAATCATGGGGCTTATTTCCAAGATAGGAATTAGATGCTATAGGAGTATAATTTTTTTTACCTTTCATGTGTGTGTGATTGGCAGCGTGTGTGTACATCGCATTCTCCCTAAGTGGGTCACGTAGGGAGAGTTGTGACACTGCAGCAAGAGTGTGGATTGAACCCACGGTCGTCTCATAACCACAGCGAAGCTTCGGGTAGCTTGGGGCTCTAACCCAATTGGGACATGTAAGGCATGCTGCAATTTTTAATGTGATGTAGCAAGGCACTATGGGAACTTGGTTATGGTTGTAGACTAAGTCATCTTAGCGTAGGTGGGGGATGGGGCTTGAACGTGGGGAATTTTGCTGTTGGTGCCTTTATTTTTTGCGGAAGGGACAGAGTTTTGCTGCCTGAGTATTTGGTCTATGCCCCTGACCCCAAATAAACAGATGCACTGTTCTTTCCTTAGGAGTAGACAAAGGACTATCTTATGTATTTCTTTTTCATGAGGATGGCTCTTCTAAGGTTTTGTCTTTTTCTCTTTTTCCTTTTTTCCCATTTCCTTTTTTTTTTGGTGAGAGCAGAGAAACTGACAGTTTCTGTGGCATATTAAAGCTCTTTCTTCTGAGGAACTATTTTTAAAGTTGCTCTCTCTTTAAAACGTGACAGCTCGTCTGTTTCTTTTTATTTCATCTCGATTACTTTGCTAGGCCTATAGAGTCAAGGATTTGTAATGTGGCAAGGCTAGTGCAGCGGCTGTGTTGCTTCTGTTGACTGATTGTACTCAAGATCAGATTTATGGAAAATACACTTTTTATTTTGGGAGGTTATTTTATTTGTAATAGCTTAAATACCATTTCATCCATGAATATATATAATTTTTTTAATCTGTCCTGCCACTTGAAAATATTGCCTTGACTTTTTATAAAACCAAAACCAGCCAACACTGTGAATAAATAAGTAAAAATCAATTTGCAAGAACTACCCTTACAAACAGAATTAGGTGTATTTCAGAGTTGTATTAATTCTTGACCCATGTGAGGCTGACATGGATCCAAGACATGTAGAAGATGGAGATGTTTAGTTCTTTTTAGAGGTATAAAACCTGAGTTTTGGTGCCTAGACTTTTTCTCTCATAGTGGTAGAAGTGCACTTCTTAAATTACTGAGATTTGAACAAAGAACCATGTAGATTTGGGCATTGAGAAGGACTAAGTGTAGGGACATGGCTGGACACCTGCTTCTCTTGGAGAGTTTAGGTTCCCAAACCAGAACTGAAAATTGATTCTGTCTGCTTTGGTGCCAGAACCTGCTCCTGAGGTAAGTGTCAGCTGGAATATTTTGAAAGAACTGAGAGAACTTTCTGCCCTTCTTGAAATCTTGCAGGAAAATGAACTGCTGGAATTGCTTATGGTACCACAGAGCCTAGGGCACTTACCAAGGAATTTGAAGGTGTTTGGTGTGGCGCTCACAACAAGAAGCTCGGGTATTTCTTGTGTCGCAGAGCAGTGTCTTCATCATGGAGCTGCCAGTTGGTACAGAACCATGTGGCGTATCTTCCTTTGTGTGGCTGAATCTTAGGCCCCTGTGTTGTTCCACTGCTCAGAAGAAGAGCAAGCAGGAAGAAACACAGTATTTTCTCTCTACTGGTTAGGATGCTTAAAACCTGAGATGATTTCAGGAAATTTTTAGGGATTTTTTTTTTTTTTTTTTACTATCCATGGACAGATGTCTTGATGCCTTTGTGGGGTGCCCATTTTGATTTAGGCACTTTCATCATTTTAGACAGTTTAATTAAATCCTGTTTTAAATGCCTGGTCCTCTTTCTGCAGCAAATTTATGTGGAGCACTTTTAAAGTCTTTGTGGTCCTGCACAGGGGTAAGAATTTCTGTACATTAATTTGTTGGCTGGTTCTGGCTACAAAAGTGCATTATGAGAAACCTTATTTAGGAAGACAGTCAGTCATTAGGAAGTCAGTTACTGGGAGTTTTTTCTTCTTCTTTGGGATAGGTACCAAAGTGTAGATCTGTGTCCTTTGGTAGACTTGGTCTTGAAAACCCATGTGCCAGGGAAACTTCTTTGTTTGTGTAGAACGTGAGCCTTCGTTTTGTATCGTATTACGCCCCTGTAGGTAAAAAGACCTCGCCAATACAGAAGAGGCCACACTGTTAGCAGAGGATGCAGCTGAAGGTCTGCTGGGCCCTCGGTGCTGGTACACCGTCATGAACACCACAGAGACTTGTTGGGTTTAGCATCTGTTGCCTGGAATCTGGGCAGCAGTGAAGAGGTGGAGTCAATGGGCTTGTTCTGGAAGCGGGCAAGTAGTGGTGGCATCTTCTGGGTCTCATGGGTGAAAAGGATAGAAGGATGATGAAGGAAAGCCTCCCTCATAGAGCCAGTGAGGAATTTGGGGGGAGGATAGAACAGAGAAAGTGTATGCATGAATCATAAGAAGCAGGAATTTGTGGTGGAGTGGTGGTCAGGTGGGTGATGAAAGCAGGAAGTGGAGAAAACGAATGCCAGTTCTTCCAGTAGCTAGTGGTGAACTGGCACTTCAAGCTGGTTGGGTTCCAGCTGATCAGAGGCTACTATGTATGATAATACAATCCTCAAAAGTGCAGGGAGAGACAGCGTCTTGACTTCTTGCAGAGAGCTGGACAGCAAATGCTAGCTTCTTAAGTGCCTGAGGAGAGAGGCAATTTATTTCTGCCAAACTTTAATCCCCTCTGCCTTCTCCAAAAAAAAATATCTCTGAATTGCTGATACAATCTGTGCTACAAATTGATGAGTAGCATGACATTGTGTGAATGGTGGGAGTGTGCCGTAGTTACAAGCTGGAGAGCTGAAATTTGTGGGTGAGGAGGTAATGAACATAATATAGGTACAGGCACAGAAGTTTGAGAAGCTGCTACAGAAAAGAAGAAACTAAACACAGAAGACAACAGAAAAGATGACAAGATGATTAGGAAAGACATTTGTAATAGAGTGGCTAGGTGTATACTGAATAGATGGAAGTAAACCAATTGGGGTATGAATAATTCTCACTTAAATGACTGTATGAAACCTTGTTATTCTGTTTTTGTTTCTGTGGCATGGCAGAAGTTGATTGCCATCAGTCAAGCTATGTCTTGCATCCGAGGCTGAGAAGCACTTTTCTTCTGCTCTTGATTCTGAAAAAAGCATTTATGTGATGGGCTGTTCCTGTTAATGATGGGTGCTTCTGACAGAAATGCTTGACATTCAGAATAATTGTGAGGTGGTTTATGTCCAGCTGGACACCACAATGATTTTTTAGCACGGCTGTCTTTAAAATATAGGGCCCTTCCAACTGAACATCACACAAATATGGGACCCCTTGGAAAATTATTAGACTGCTGCTGCTTTTCTTCCAGTTCCATTTCTGGCTATATTTCATACTCAATTTGTAAAAACACATTTCCTCATATATAAATTAGGGGGTTAGCTGCAAAGAGTTCAGAAAAGTTGAGCTAGAAAAATGGTGAAGTCTAGAAAATACTTGCTACAAATTATGGTTGTGGGTTTGGAGTTCTTGTTAATTTTTTCTTTTATATAGCAGTTTTCCCCATGAAGACTTAATGTAAATGTTAGTTGACGTAATTTTGGAAAGGTTATATTGTATGGAAACCTTGGGCAGAATCTTGATGTTTTCTTTAGGCCTTTTGTGGAACTGTCACAGGAATGGGGAGATTTCTGCCTGTCACTGTGAAAAATATTTGGAGGAAGGAGAATCGCATCTTCTACTTGTACAGAAAAATGAGCAGGAATGTGTAGCAACATTCTTTTGCCTCTTGCTGGTTCTGCAATTAAGAAACTAGTGCAAGGGAGAAGTACAAGTTTATGTTAGATCACATTTTACCCATTTAGGTTTGCCTGATCCTAATTATAATGCACATATGTATGCAGCAAAATTTAGATTGCAGTTTCAGATTAGTAAGTATTTTAACTTTGTGGTCTTGTTTGGTTCTTTTGTGAAGAAGATTGAAATCTTAAAGAACTGTTGACATTCGGTTCAAAGAAATTTGGTAGAATGTGACATTTGGTAATATTTGAGAACTGATGATATTTTTTAGTACAAAAGCAAATAGGTACTTTGTCTTGGGGCAGGAGTTTTTAAAATATTCACACATCTGGGGTTTGAAAACATACGGTATTGTGTTCTGGAAGCAGTTTACATTGATGATTTCAATTCCTGAAATGACGTAAGAGTAACTTCCTCCTGACTGCCCAAGTCTGAACACAGGGGAGGGACATCAAAAGCAGTGTGCCTTTCAGATTATTATCTGTCTACCGTTAACTTACCTTATCAAACTTTATTGATTGACAACGCTGTATTCCCCACCATCCAAAAAAGACTTTAGTGTGAACTTGTCTAGGCTTTGTCTTAATTGTCCTCAATTTGTAAGATTATAAGGAAATCGTATTTTTGTGTCCCTTTATCAGCTGCTTCTGTGTTTTTGGAGCTGTGGGGTTTTGAGAAGTGTACTTGGAGCTCACGCTTCTCTTATTCAGCCCCCAGGCATTTGATATTCTAGAGTAGTGTTTCTGGAATCCCAAACAGAGGTACCCTGAGTGAAATCTTGTCCATCTTAAAGTAGAGAGGTGTTACCTGTTAACTTCCCTGCATCCAGAATTTCTGCTTTTCAGTGCACAGGCAGAGGCAACCTTCCTTGCACAATACGACTTAAATAACCTTTCTTCTTTACCTTCTGCAGACACTGTGACTGATGAGAGTTAAAGGCCATGGATGAAGATGGGCTTGAATTGCAGCCACATGAGCCAAATGCATTTTTTGATCCAACAGGTCTGTCAGGAGATAATATGTAGATAAGTGTTCACATTAGATGTTATTGACTTGTTTGTTGTTTATTTTGTCTTTGCTTAAAAGTGCTATGCTGCATCAGTGCTTTTGTGTAGTCACTTTCGATTTTCGGTTGGTTGTATTACTCAAAGCAATATGCATGAGCTACTGTTCTGTCAAGTAATAGCTATTTGGATATTGGTGGAGAGTCTAAAAATTGTTGTTCATCTTAGTTATGTTAGCACCTGCTGAGGACTTGCTTTATCTCCGTCCCGTATATCTGCCTATCTTAATTGCTTATGGGCTATTATGCTTGTTTTACTAAGTTGCAGCATAGCGTAAAAGTTGAAGTAAAATATAGGAAATTTCAGTTATTAACCGTGCCGTCTGAATTAGTTTTACAATTTAACTGCTATTTTAATTATGTTTTTCAGGAGCTGATGCAGGACATATGGATGGAGATCAGATTGTTGTGGAAGTACAGGAAACAGTATTTGTTTCAGATGTAGTCGACTCAGATATAACCGTGCATAATTTTGTTCCTGATGATCCAGATTCTGTAGTAATCCAAGATGTCATTGAGGATGTTGTTATCGAGGATGTTCAGTGCCCAGATATCATGGAGGAGCCAGATGTATCTGAAACTGTCATTATTCCTGAACAAGTGCTGGATACAGACGTAGCCGAAGAGGTTTCTTTGGCTCATTGCACTGTCCCAGATGATGTTTTAGCTTCTGACATAACAGCAGAAGCAATGTCTATACCAGAACATGTACTGACAAGTGAGTCAATGCATGTACCTGAAGTTGGACATGTAGAACATGTAGTTCATGATAATGTTGAAGAAGCAGATATTGTCACTGATACTCTGGGAACAGATGTTGTTTCTGAAGAAGTCTTGGTAGCAGACTGTGCATCAGAGGCAGTGATCGATGCCAATGGAATCCCTGTGGAACATCAAGACGAGAAAGGCAACTGTGAAGATTACCTTATGATTTCCTGTAAGTGTCTGGGTAAAGCCATCAAAATTCTTATGGTATGGGCCCGGGTGGTGCTTGAAACGTCTGAGGGAGGGCTTACCGCAGTACCAAACCCACATTTTCTGTATTATTTATTGAAATGCAGATCTCAGAAATGTACTCAAATGGGGGGTTTTTTAGGAACATGTACCAGCTAAAAATTCTGGTGAAGCTAATGGAGAGAAATACTGGCAAGTACCTGTCTGATTTTAAGTTATTTTGGTAGCATTTTATAGCATATGAACAAAAGAGTAAGAATTCCAGTAAACTAAGTGGCATATACTTAGTAAGAACTGAAAGAAAGTAAAAGTGACGTGCTTTGAAAGCACATGTATATGCAGGTTATTAAGATTACTGCCAAGACATTAAGAAAACAAACAAAAAAAATTATTCTGTGGAAAAGGGAAAGTAAAAACCCCTGATTTTTGGAAGTCTAAATGACAATTTTTTATCCTTGTCTTGTTTTTTGCTAAGCCCCCACCCCTTCAACTCTATTTATAGTTAGAAACAGGCAACAGTATGGTTTTCTTTGCTGTTAGAACGTGTTTTCTTCTCTTGATTAAGCAAAGGACAGAAGTATGCTGCTGACAAAAAGAGTAGCTATTGCTGCTCATAGCTGAGAAGCAACCATGAATATCTTAATCTTCCTTAGGAACAGTGGCACAATCCATTTGAATCATATTTCAAAAGACTTAAAGTAGAGGGTGGAGAAAAGCAGAGCATACCATCAATCCTTCTTCTACTGAGGATATCTGTTTGTGTGAACTAGAGCTTACTCAGTTGCTACAATGCTTACTCAGTGCAACACCTAGGAACATCAGAGTGTCACTGCTGAACATTTGTTTGTCGAAGAAATAGAAAAGCTTTGTTAGGCTGGTTTGTTTAATTGCCATTTCAGGCACTTCAGTTTTGTCTGGCATTAAATGACTCCATTGATGAGGCACACTTCATGCTCTGCTTCAGTTACCTTTTTTTCTTTTCTTTTCTTTTTTCTTTTTTTTTTTTTTTCCTTTGGACACTTTTTTGAAATGTGTGATAACTTGTTTTAATTTTATATTCTGTACTTACGGATTTTAATGTTGCTTCTCCTTACCTAGGATCACTGCATTTCTTAATTTATCATCTCTTGAGTTCCTTGAGTAACCTTGTGCAGCCATGTTTTGAGTTTATATGAGGTACAGTTAATTCTCTATTATCTGGGAAAACAATGAAATGGGATAATGCAAAATATAGATAACACAGAATATTGTCAAATTATACTGCAAGATCATGTTGAGGTGGAATAGATCAGGGATACCGCTTTCTGAAATAGTATTTATCCAAACTAATAAATGCTCTTTCTGATTCTGGAAGTGACTTAGACCAGATGAAAGCAGCTGAAATGCATCTGCACCTGCAGCATAGTTAAGAAACAAAGTGGATAATCCACCTATGGATAATGGAGGCCTGACTGTGTAAAGACTCTGGTGGTGATCCTTAACCTGTTTCTTATCCCTGACTGTGGCTCTTTAACACACTGTTGCTCCTGTCTCTCTGCTCACCCCTCCCCTGCAGCATGGGCCGCAGAGTGAGGCCTCTGGGGCTGCTGTCCTAGGAACACTTTGCAAACTGTGTCTGTGTAAACTCAAGTGTGAGGGGTGGGTAGATAGTGTCCCATCTGACCGTGGCCGGTGGCTGAATGAGAACAGAATGTCTTGGTGGGTGCCGTATTGCGTGATCCCTAAAATACCCACCCAGCTAGGAAGTCGTCTTAGATGTACCAGTCGTCAACAGGTGGTAACTGGCAGAAAACAAAGGAATTTAATTGTTCGGTTGTGCTGGAATATTCTCATTTTTCAGTCATGTATTTCTGCAGTTTCATGCTCTATTTAATATTAAGCACCTCTTGATAGCCTTGCAATGTACTTCGTTTAGATTCAGAACCTTAAATAAGCCAGCATTTAAAACAATCGCGTTGCTGCAAAACTGCATCCTTTCTATTTGTGTTTAAAACGTTAAATATGTTCTACAGTTCATTTTAAAGGGAAGTTCCCTATTACCACCTACTGTGTTTAAAGCCTGCATAACAAGTTCTTCTGGTTGTGAAGTCAGAGTCTAGTGCTTTTCCGTCAAGTAAAGACTATCTTGCCAAATAGTCTCTTTGTTGTATGGAAAACATTATTTGGATTGATTTCCATATTTTTTTTGTTGCATTGGCAGTATTTGTGTTTACTGATCTGTCGGCTGTCTCAGTTCTTCAGTTAAACTTATTATTAGGTGGTTTTTAAAAGGAAAATCAGGCTAGTTTTTGATTTTTCATCCTAACCTGTAAATTCGTGCTTGATTCTGGCAAACTTCCCTGAACTGCTGGGGCAGATGTTGGAATGTAATTTTGTCTGCCATTAACAGTAGCCAAACGTAGCTGCTTCCCAGCTAGACTGTGCTGGACTACCTTCTTCAGGACGCTTTTGCCTGTCTTCTTTTATTTAGTCACTTGCAAAGCAGGCAATGACACTTCGTGTTCTTTCTGTTGTAGGTTTCTCAGTCTGTATTTTTTAATGAAAATTATTGGCAAAATCTTTTTGCTATCTTCTCCCTACCTTGTGATTTTCTTTAAAGTGTTTCCATATTTGTTCCTAATGGACTGAGTTTACGTAGGTTTCCTTAAAGTAAGATAATTTTCTTAGCTTTATCCTGAAAATACCTCTTTTGAAATAACTAATCTATGTGTACTTTTTTTTAATGTTCTGTTTCTGACTGGTTTGTCTTTTCAAAGAGTGCAGTCCCTGTGGGTTTCATTCTGTGACTTTGCTTCAAGAAGCTCAGTGTTTTAATATTTTTTTTCCCATTTAGATTTAATTTAGCTTCTGCATTGATATGCCTTTTTATTTTCCCCTTCATTTCCAAGATAATGTTTCTTGCCACAGCTTATATTATCACTACCTTTTTGATGTCCTCACCTTTTTTCTTGGATGCTTTGTCTTTGCCCTGAAGCTCCATTTTCAGTCCATGGGAGATTTGGGGTAGTTACAGCAGAGCAGAGTCATATATTCATTCAACAAAGAATGCAAACTGCTACTAGTTAGTAGGTTTAAAAGGATTCAAGGAGGTTTGATAAATCAGTTTTTCTTTCACATATGCCCTAACAAGCCAGTTCATGAGTTTGGTAAGGGAAGGATAAATTGTGTTCTGTCTCACACTGGTACTAATTATTTGGTAGCAAGTTTAAAGGCTTGGAAAATGATTTCTCCTTAAGTGAAACAGTAATGGTGAAATTAGCTAGTGTTTGTCAAAACATCCCCCCTCTCAGCCTGAAGTAGTGCCTTACACCTGGCCATAAGATGGAAATTAACATTTTTTGCTTGTCTGATTTTATTTGATTTGGCAAAGTAAGACACATCCTCCGGCATGAACTTATTCCATAAGACAAAAAGTTGTACTCTGATATACTCTTATTTAATTGCAGTAAAAATGGTGAGGCACAAAGGAGGTTTGACGAGGGGAGTCTGGCGAGAGGGAAGGGTAGCCTCACAAAGTTTAAGCTGCAGTTCTAGAAAGTTATGTGATGTTTGCAAATACAAGGGCTGTGCTACATCCATCCATACCCTTACTTTGCTCTGAGTTACACATGTCTTTTGTTTGTTGTGTCTGAATTAACACTTTTCATTACAGGCGTCAGAACCCAGGGTACTCAAAGAGAGAGAATGATGATTACATCTTTTCATAGGTCTAGGTGAAACCTATATTTACTCATCCTTGTTGGATGTTTTAAATTGAAAGCAATGGATCTAATCAACGAAGCCATAAAGTTCATGCCTTCATTAGGGCCATCCAGTAGACTTCTAGTCAAGAAAACAAAATGCTTTTATTTACTTTGTAAGCATAAAGACGTACCTCCCTCTTTTTCCCTGGAGGCTCTTAAAGATGCCAGAAATGATGTTTTTCTTTCTGTAAGGTAGAACTTGCTGCCATGCTTCTGCCTGACCGCTGGAATGGCACCAACAGTTGTTGCAGCCAAAGCTGCTCAGGAGGTCGCTGTGAGAGGTGAGGGAGAAGAGAGGTCCCTTGAGCTGAGTGAGGCCTCAGAGCTTAGTCTGATTCGTGTGCTGGGAAGAGCAGGACGAGAAGGACAAGTGTTAGATACCAGTTTGGAGCTCAGAAAGTTCTCCTCTGCTAGGTTGCTGCCCTGAGGGGAGCTTCGGATGCATGAGGTGTACTGTAATGGCTCTAAATTCAAAGTAGAACAGATTTCTATTTTCCCACAGGTTAGGAAATCTGATTTGCCATTTAAGAAATAACTGGATGGTAAAAATAACTTCTTCAGTGGACTAGGAATTGTTTGCTATCAAGTGAAGTAGAAGGAAAATGTTTCTATTGGATAACTACACAAAGTCTGTCTGGGGAATGCAGCATGCTTTTAATCTATTCTAGAGAAAACAGAATAGTTAGCAGTGGCCTTTTTCATTAAGAATGCTTAAATAGGGTTTTTTATTTTGTAAGCAGGCAAGTATCCCATGGTACGCATTTTTTTAGCAGCGAAGAGAATCATTTGGGAGCGTAAAGGCTGACAAAATAGATGATTCTTGTCTGATTGCTCCATAGACAGATTTTAAGATCTGTTAAACTGGTGTAGGGACAGACTTTTTCTTAGAATGTTTGTAAGAATTGTTTCAGTGTGTTATTTAGCAATGAGCAGTGCGTACTTGAAAAAGATGGAAGGTTTCTTAGTGCTTAAGTGAATTTTATCTTTTACAATCCATTTATTTTCCTCACTGAATTGTACATAAAGGAGGAGCGGTAGGAAAGAATAAATGTAAAAGCTAATGGAAACCATTTTTATAAAAAGACAGTTACAGATATTTGCATTTTTCTAGTTAGGAGTAAAAGAATGCAAGGCTACCAAAGTCTGTAGCTGCTGATACATTAAATACTGGCTCTAAAAAACTAAAACCAACTTCTTGAGGAAAGTGTATGTGTCACAGTTAAACAAAAGATATACCATTCAAGCAAATGCAGGATCTTGGTCTAGCATTTGTGTTCCTATATGGAGAAACTGGCCTCATCTGGGTGTTAAATACTGTTTTTATTATTGATGCACAGGAGCTTTTTTCTGTCCCAAAAATGCTATTGGGCATATTTTAATAGGAGGGCAAAGTTACAGGAGATAATTATTGGCTGAATGTTATAGTTTATGATGTGTGATTATTTTTTTTATTATTTTATTAGATGTTAAGTTTTTTAGGAGACAAATGCTGTCATCATGATAGAACACATTAAACAATCTGTTTTTAATGTTGCCTGCATCTTTCATTTCTTCACTTTACTCTTTATTTGGGTTTTTTTAACCGTTGGTCTCTTTTTGTTGGTATCTTGTAATGGAAATGGTAACTAATCACGCTCTAATTATGCTACATCTTTCATGTTGTGTGACACCTTTCTCATCTGTTTGTGTTTTTAATAAAAAATCAAGTATTATCTTTATATGGAAGTAATTATTGCAACATTGGAGAAACGTACTTTTTTTAGCTGTTTCTTACAGCTGGTAGTATGCATAGAGCAGGCTCTTCTAGTCAGTGAAGTCTGCGAAGAACTGGCAAATTAGCCATAGAATGCATTCTTGCAATTAACGTAAAATAATGATGTGTCTAATAATGTTTCTCTTTTTTCTTTAACTTGGAGAATTAGTCTGAATCCTCTTGTTTACTGAGGTAAGGGTGCCAGCTAGTACATCTAAAGTTTTTAGTGTTCAGTTAATATCTAATTAAATGGAGGCACAAGGTATGACGGCTTTGGAATGATGCTAGTCTGAACTTTTTTCTAGCATGTGACTTGTGATTAGTTTAGTAGCTGCCCAGGGTCTCTACTTGAAAGGAAGTGATCTCTTATAAGTTAAAGTAAAGTAATATTTTTAAGTACTTTTGCATTTTGTTGTCGTTGTTGTTTTTTGGGTTTTGGGTTGGGTTTTTTTATTTCAAAGAGGAAAAATGTGAGCGGAGATCAGTCATGCATGGTATTTGTGAGATCCCTTGATGGGCTGTGAATTTGAATGAAAAATTTAAACATCATCAAAGTTCCAACTTCAAACATTGATCAGTCAAGTATTTATGAATATCATTTTCTCTTGATTGTGAGACTGAGATATGTGGAGAATGCAGAAACATAGGGGAAGTGTTAAATAGAAATCAGATTTCATAAATGCTGCCAGAACATCAATGAATCGGTATAGGTAAATGCTTATGCAGCCACAGGACAAAATACCATGGAAATGGTCCTTTGTGTGATAGATACCCATTGTCATTTGCCTTGTTTGTCTCTTCTTTTGATTTTTAATCTTTTTTTCTACCTTTTTCACCCTACTTTTCTTCCCCTTACCTGTTTGCTACACAACTGTGAATACTATTACTTTTCAAGCCCTTCAGGGACTTCAGTTTTTCAAGTATTACCACCTATCAAGAGTGAATTTTTTTCCTTTTGGATGAGAAAAGTTGGCCTAATGTTCTGACATACCAATTTCCTTACAGTTTAATGGTGCTGTTAAAAAATACTTAAACCAATTGTTACATTTTGAAAACACTGTTGAATATAGAGGGAAACCAGGGATAAAAACCCCCTAAATTGTATGATGATTTTTTTTAATCATGTTTAAAAGCTGACTTTGAATCTTGGAAAACTTATTTCAAAGAGTAAATGGAGCATGTTTTTAAGATCTAGAATTCCTCTGTTATGTTAATGTCATCAATGGATACTTCCATAAATGTATGGAAGTGAAAAACTCCGTTTTGGTTAAAAGAAACCAGCCCGTTTCACATTGGTGCACGTTGGTTTGGTTTCTCTTTGATGGCTTCAGCCATAATTTTCCTTCCTTGAATGTGTTCCAGCATCAGTTGAGCTTGGTGGCAGACTTCCTCTTTGGCTTCAGCAGTGTAAAATCAGACTACGCTCATTTGAAAGCCTTCCAAGTACACGTGCGTGACACTGGAAACAGCCAAGCTAAAGGAGAACAGCTACATAAATCTAGTATAGGAACAAAAGCAAGGGTGGTTTTTTTCTGTCAGACTTCCAGTGACATTTGGTGTTTCATGCCTATGCCAAAGAATTTACGAAAGTCTGCGCAATAACTGAATATACGTACCGTGGAGCTACGTTGTTAACGTGATTCAAAATAACATCTTAAGGTTTTTACTTTTGAAATGCCTTGGTGTTTCAGCTACAAGATGTTATGTTGTCCTGTGACACAAAGTCATTTTAAAATGTCGTACTGCTTGAAACATTCTGTATGGGGGCCATTGATCATGAACTTGGCTTAAGAGTATTTAATGTTTTTTCTGCTGCGCTTTTGGTGAGGGGAGAGAGAGAGAGTAATTTATTTTGGTGCTTCATAATTTAATGTTATTCATATTTCTTTGTGAGTAATGATGCCTGATTGAGAAATTGTACTTAAATACAGTTGTGTTTGATACATGAGACGGAACACATGCTAGTTTATCTAATTTAAAGGCTAATTTATTGACTTCATGTCAGGAAAATAATAGTAATAAATGTTTTGAGCTTTTTTTATTATTTTAAGTAGATCTTAAAGGAGATGGAAGAGTTGCAGTTACTGAGTAGTTAAACTATGATTCAGTTAGGGTAGTTTAATGAGTGCCAGTAAAATGAGCATACTTTGTTAAGTATTTTATATGTGCTGGGCATGGTAGTTAGAAGTCCTACAGCATTTATGGGACACTTCTTACATTTCCTTTAGTATAAATTTCATGTCTTGATATCATGAATTGAAGTTATGCAGGGCTCCGAGGGAGCCATGTCAGCCTCCAAAAGTGACTTTATGAACAATAAAGTCACAAATTACAAAAGTATGCCATCATCTTAAGGATTCTTAAATAGTCTCAACATGTGAGGAACTTCTGAGGCTTCTGAAATTGGGACATTGTCTGAAGGCCTTGAGATGCTGGATTTGATTTTTCTGAACGCATATTTGGTATTTATTTCTTGAAAACCCACGCTTGGCAAAGTAAGATGGTGTGTGGATGCGCATGCCTAAGTAGAGCGCATCTTAAAAATTAGAAACGTGTTCCTCTTAAAACTGGCTGTTGGCCCTCTTTACGTGGGAGGCCTGGGCAAGTTATGGCAATGCAAACTGAAGGATGGTGTTGGTGCACTTCTGAAAGGCAGAGAACAACATCTGAGATGGTAGTAAGGAGAGCATATAGGGCTGCAGCCTAAAATCAAGTGCAGCTCCCCTTTTGGTAAGGGTACCGTGAACAATTAGTTGAATAAGTTCTGCAGCACTGTAGCATCAGGGCAGCGCTTTGAAACTGTGCCTGATCCCTCAAGTGTTGGGTGGATGAGAAAAGTGGGGGGGTTTCTTCCTGTAGTTCTCAGTTAGATTTCCTCTAGTCAGATGAAGAAGCATCAGTAACACCTTTTTACAAGGATCTAGGTCTGACCGCTTGCATTAGAGACAGGCTTGAGCAACGTATAAATAATGCTTTTATAAGAAACAATTCATAGCTTATTATTTGTGAAGGAGAAAGCAATTAAAACTGAGAATAAGTGAAATTACGCCACAGAGTAAGTACTAACGTGCAGGTTTTCCCTACCATCATCTTGCTGCAGATCACTGTTTTCCCATTAGCATTGCCTGGTGTGGTGCTCATGCTTCTAGTCGTATCACTGCAGAGCTCTTGCACTTCCCCTTATGTAGAAGATACGGCTTGAATTTGTTTCTGTGTTTATTGCTGTTGTTTTCAAGGGTACAAAAAAATATTTATGGGTAGGTTTTTTATGACAACGTAATTTTAAACTGCTTCCAAATTTGAGTAATAACGTAATAAAGTCTTTCATATATGTCTGTCTGTATATGACTGGATAATTGTAATAACTTGTTTTTGTAGTGGATGATGCTGGTAAGATAGAACACGAAGGTTCTGCTGAAATTACCATGGAAGCAGAGTCAGAAAGTGGCTCTTGTAAAGTGGATGGCATTTGTCCAGAAGTCATCAAGGTCTATATATTCAAAGCAGATCCTGGCGAAGATGATTTAGGTAAAATACGCTCATTTTAGAATACTCCAGCCTGACATTTAAAATTTTCCCTAAGTAGAGACTGTGGTTTCTCAAGTCATGTATAAAGAGCTGTGGGTCTAAATGTTAGAGAGTTACAAACTTTCAGTTTTCTGCGGTTTAGCATACAATTTGAACAAAGTATATTTAAAATATTTTGCTCTGGTCTTCCTAATTAGGGGGCACAGTAGACATTGTGGAGAGCGAGCCAGAGAATGACCACGCAGTTGGATTACTTGATCAAAATAGCAGTATTCGTATTCCAAGGGAGAAAATGGTTTACATGACTGTAAATGATTCTCAGCATGAAGATGAAGACTTAAGTAAGTAGGTGGCTTTCATTTGGGAACAGGGATTTTCACTTTCAACAGTGCAGTGTTCCTATTAATTTTTTCTTGACTTCTTTTTCTCTTAGATGTTGCAGAAATAGCTGATGAGGTTTATATGGAAGTGATTGTAGGAGAGGAGGATGCAGCAGTGGCCCATGAACAGCAAATTGATGACACTGAAATTAAAACTTTCATGCCCATAGCTTGGGCAGCAGCTTATGGTAGGTGATACTCAAAAGAGTTCTTTCTGGTGATGCCGTCTATAGCAAGATGTTGGGGATTGTCTTTTGGAGGGTAGTGGAGTATTTGTGCTTTTGTGTTTGTTTTTAAAGTTACAGTTGAAGAATGGTTTCTTGGCATAATGAGCCTTAATGTTAAAAAGAGAAGAGAGGAGCTGTAAGCAGGCTTCTTTTCATTCCTATTTTAACAGGCATTTTCCTTCTTATTTTCATGATGTAGAAGGGGAAGTACATGAGCTTTCAGCTGAAAAATTGCGTCTCAAGTACATTTGTCCTTCACAGTTTTAGGACACAGTAAGAGCTGGCTTGGGAATAGAACTGAGTATTTTTATTTGGAGGTAAAAAAGAAAGCAGATGGGGAATATGTAAGATTCGGTGTAACAATGAAAAACAACACTGACCTCTAGCCTGATTTAAATGCTTTCTAGAAGGAACATATGAATACATGATTTCACTAATGGAAATAATTGGTTAACAAAAAGAAAGCTGGAGGGAGACGTCTTAAAATTACAGCAGAACCTTGAGAATATTTCCAACATGCAGAATCATTTTTCTTGATCAGTAGCCTCTGAGCACCAACTGGTGCGCAAACTGATTTCCAAAACTTAGGTAAGCTGGTAGACCAAAATCTCATCTTAGAAATGTTTCTGTATTGCCACGTTCTCCTTCTAAATGTAATTTGAGTAAGCAAAGCAGAAGAAATAGTGGAGTAGAGGACAAAACTTGGGTTAAATGTCTGCATGATGTGTGGACTGTGGTGATGGTGCCAGCGAACAAAAGGGAGGGAAGTGCTCAGGATGCGATGGGGGCTGGAATCATGGATGTAAGTCAGGGGAGAGGAAGGATTCAGGGAGCAGCATGTGTTAAAAGTTGTTTAGGAGATGGATGGTAGTGCACCCAGAGCCTTATCTTTGGCCATACACTGATGAGCACGGTTTCAGTGCAAAGGACAGAAGCCAGGTTGAGTGGGAATTAAGAATGAAATTAAGTGAACTCAAAACAAGAGTTGCAGACTGTACATTTCAATGATTTTTGAAGAAGGAGGAGAAAATTGAGCAGAGTGTATTAAGAACAGAGAGATGGAATTGAAGGGAGAATTCGAGAATGTGGGAAACAGTGGACTCATTGCCTTGTCAGCAGTAACCAACCTAACATGTAAGGTGAGAGGTTGTGGGAAGGGAAGAAATAATGAAGCATGAAGGTATGAAAATGGCAGAGGTTTGTCATCTGCACTTCTCAGAACTCTTCTCCACGTAAAGAGGAGAAGAGCTGAGAAAAATAGCATCTTAAAATGTTACATTTGTTTTGTTGCTGTATTGTGGTGAAGCGCAGTCCCCCTATGCTTTACATTCCAGAAAGGTTTTGCAATTTTATTCTAGTATTCTAGAAAATGTTTGGGGCCTGTTTTGCATTGTACTCTCGAAGGACTCTTCATGCAGCTGTTGCAAACTTTCTACATGTAAGATGTGAAATGGGTTTTTGTTTTCAACGTTTGTCACTTGCCACATTTGCTGCTCAACACTCAAGCCAGCATATAGCTCAGAATCTTCAGGCTTTGCAATTGCCTGTTCTGGCTCTGAATCTTCGTACGTTAATCATGAGTATACATTCTCAGCGCTCTACAAGGGGGATAGTTATCAAACATCTTGCACTTTCTTCCACTTCAGTCTTCCTGTCTTATTTGTGTGCTTTGCTTTCACTAGGAACTGTTGCCTTCTAATTGATTCAAGTAAATACTTAACCACAAAATTTGGTGTTAAAATTTACTTATGTCCTTAAATCACCAATGTTAAACTGATTGCCAGTAAATACCTTCCCGAATATATAGATATATTTACTTGTAATTTTCATGTTTGTTTTACATCCAGTGATACCATTTGTGTATTAAACACGAAGCTCTGTGAGGCAAAGATTGTTTCCTTCTTTCTGTTACACAATACTGAGCATGCTCTTTGTTCCCAGTAGAAAGAATTTGTGAGTGTTAAAGCATCAGGTGTGCCAATAGTAAGTAGTGTACTTTGTGGGCAAGTTTACTTGCTGTCCAGAAAGATTCTTTGATCGCAGTTCCAGTTCTGGAACTTGGTGTGTCAGACGCTTCGGTCAGGTGAATTCAGATGTCAAGAAGTGAATGGAAGCTCACACAAGAATGTATTTCAGGACTGAGAAGAAAATGGGGCACAGTAAATATTGTGACGTGCTATTGTTTACTGATGTTAAACATTTTGGGCATAAATAGCAACCAAAGAAATGCAAAAAATACGGCATTTAAAGGAAAAGTCTTTGTTGAAATGGCAAACCATTAATTCCCGTAAATGGTGTACTCCTGTAAAATGAGTTTAACAAAGCCAATGCTTCCAGGTTTATAATACTAAGCATAATTTCCAAGTTAAATACAGCGAAGTTTTGCAGCTCATCCTGTACATTATTATGGTTTGATTAAATGTCGAGATAATAGTTTATCACTTCTTTTATAATCATTGTAGAATTTATTGCTGAAATAATCTGTAGGGTGATGGCAGTAGATAACTTCTTACTTTATCTTGTTAGGTAATAATAATGATGGCATTGAAAGTCGGAATGGCACTGCAAGTGCTCTTTTGCACATAGATGAGTCAGCTGGACTTGGGAGACTGGCTAAGCAAAAACCAAAGAAAAAAAGGAGACCTGAGTCTAGGCAGTATCAAACAGGTGAGTATCTGGTGGCTGGTTTTACTCTCATTCCTCTAGGCACTTACCCATAAGCAGATGTACTTTGCTGGTAGGGTGTGCAATGGCTTGTAAAAACAGTGATTATTTGGGGAATTACTTTGTTGACAACACTTCTACATCATAAATGAGTGCACATTTCATTTTGAAGTTCTGAAAAACATAGCTGGTTTGGATTATGGAGGGTATTTTAAAGGAATGTAGAAAAGATCAGTGTCATAGCAAAAGGTTAAAAACCTATATACCTAACTTGCCACACCAATTTTAATGTTTAATGTAACTTTTTTAAAGGTGGTGTTAGATAAACAGAGTTCTGTAACAGTACTTTTTAAAAACCCTTTTTGTCTTTATTGAAAATATATAGAACAATACATTTCATTATATCAGCTCAATAAGTAACTGGCAACTCTGAACATTATACGTTACAGTAGGTAGTGCAACTTCTATAACATTTTCTGTTTTAACTGTGAAATAAATTCCCTTGATGTTCACGGCAATGTTCTTACTTGCATCTGTAAGAACAGATGTGCTGTTTTGGCATTATTTGGTTTCTGCTGTTACTGTGTTACGGTCTGAATTACTTACTTGGTCTCATAAAGTTGAAAAAGGACATGACTGTTTTCTTTAGTACCCTTGCCTTAAATGATACTAGAAGCTTCTTTCCAAATTGTGACTTAACTGTGGGAGTTTTGTTTTGTCTAGTGCTGAATTAGTAAACGAGGAAAATTTTAATCTTAAAGTTTGCTTTTTCTATTTCCAGCTACCTAGCCAGTTCTCCTTCTAAAACATTTTTGGAAAAGAGAGCTTTTTAGCATGCCTAAACAAATTCAGGGAAAACAAATCAGGCTGATGGATGAGTGCAAATAAGTTCCAAAGCTGTGAGGTGTCCGTATGTGAAATGTGTTCTCATTGATTCCCGCTTGCTACCTCTTCAGATTGTAGCAGTGACAGATGGCACAAGAAGGAGGTGTTAGTTTGGGGACATGTGAATTGTAGTCAGCGGTAGGTGATTAAGCTGCCAGATTAAACTTTATCTACAGATTCGCGGAAAGTCGAAGAAGATCATGTGCTGTGGTTCCTATGTAATACTCAGTTTAACAAGTTGGCTGCTGTTATTTGCACCAGTATCGCTTTCTGCCTGTGTTTAATGTGCGAACTCAGTCAGAATTCTTCAAAGTAGAATTGTTTGAGGTGAAGAACAGCTGGGTGATGCTTCGCTTGTCGCCGTCAAAAAACACGACTTCCTTTCTCCTGATAATGAACGAAAGTAGTAATTGCCTCAATTTCTTCTAGCTAACTGAGTAACGAGCTTGTTGTTTGTATAGTATAGTGTATGTGTCTGACTGATCTTGTTTAACAGTTCAGCTTGTTGTTAAGGTTGAAACAGGACGTTTATTGAAGCGTAATATTGTAGTATAATATTGATGAAGGGTGTTCTGTTGTTTTGCAGCAATAATCATTGGCCCTGATGGTCATCCGTTGACAGTCTACCCCTGCATGATTTGTGGAAAGAAATTTAAATCTCGAGGTTTCTTGAAAAGGCACATGAAAAACCACCCGGAGCACCTTCTTACTAAGAAGAAATACAGATGCACAGACTGCGATTACACTACGAATAAAAAAATAAGTTTACATAACCACTTGGAGAGTCATAAGCTGACCAACAAAACAGAAAAGCTTATTGAGTGCGATGAGTGTGGGAAGAGCTTCTCTCATGCAGGAACTTTATTTACTCACAAGATGGTGCACAGGGACAAAGGAGTTAATAAAATGCACAAGTGCAAATTCTGCGACTATGAGACAGCAGAACAAGGCTTACTGAGTCACCACCTTTTAGCTGTCCACAGCAAGAACTTTCCCCATATTTGCGTGGAGTGTGGCAAAGGATTTCGCCATCCGTCGGAGCTCAAGAAGCACATGCGAATCCACACTGGTGAAAAACCGTACCAGTGCCAATATTGCGAATACCGATCTGCCGACTCTTCTAACTTGAAAACTCACGTAAAGACTAAACACAGTAAGGAAACGCCGTTCAAGTGCGATATTTGTTTCCAGACTTTTTCAGATACCAAAGAGCTACAGCAGCATACGCTTATGCATCAAGAAAGTAAAACACATCAGTGTTTGCATTGTGACCATAAGAGCTCAAACTCGAGTGATCTGAAACGACACATAATTTCAGTCCACACAAAAGACTACCCTCATAAGTGTGATATGTGTGACAAAGGCTTTCACAGGCCTTCGGAACTGAAAAAACACGTGGCGGCTCACAAGGGTAAAAAATTGCACCAGTGCAGACATTGTGACTTTAAGATCGCAGATCCGTTCATTCTGAGTCGCCACATACTCTCAGTTCACACAAAGGATCTTCCATTCAGGTGCAAGAGATGCAGAAAGGGCTTTAGGCAACAAAATGAGCTGAAAAAACACATGAAAACACACAGTGGCAGGAAAGTTTATCAATGTGAGTACTGTGAGTATAGCACTACAGACGCCTCAGGCTTCAAACGGCATGTTATTTCCATTCATACAAAAGACTACCCTCACCGTTGTGAGTATTGCAAGAAAGGTTTCCGAAGGCCTTCAGAGAAGAACCAGCACATTATGCGGCATCATAAAGATGTTGGGCTGCCTTAAAGTCTCTTTCACAGACTTACGGCTGGAATTATAAAGGAATTTTGCCTTTGAGGCACTTAGCTTATTTTAAAGCCAATCACCTGCGATCACACACAAAAAAAAACCAACAAAAAAAAATACCGTGCATTTGATTTGTTGCTGTATAAAAATAGGATTATTACTTCTAGTTGACTTTTATACCTTTTGTTCAATAGCGTGTTCTGAATTCTATTCAGTTTGTTTAATAAATGAAGAAAAGATGGCAACAATAAAGTTGCATTTAATAAAGTAAACCCTGTCTCTTACTGAATTTTTCAACCGTAATAGTTTATTTAATTATATTTATCTTACTGACCTCGTTGATACTCACAGTGTCCATGTTAATGCAGTTTTGTCGTGGATTTTAAAAATATGAAATTTCTTTTGATAAACTTGTCAGAGGTGTGTGTAAAATGGGGAATTGTGATGCTGAAGATAAAGTCACTAGGGCCCACCTGATTGTCTTGTTTTGACTATACAGACTTTGTGGCAGGTTAACTGTTTTCCATTTGAGGAGTTACACATCTAACTTTATTGCGGAAAACTGTTCTGCGTTTTAATTCAGGTTTCAGAGAGAAAATTTTTTTTAAAACTGGTTTTGGGGCATTTGTTATCCTTCTTTGGTGAATTTAAAAGTATGCTCAAGTATTATCTTTGTTGTTCTGTGCTTCTTTGTCTTTGAAAGGTTTTGCCTGTTACAAAATGAGTTGGGTTTTTTTTCAATTTACTGCTGTCTTAATGTTGGAAAGGTGAAATACTGTCGTTCTGTTCGCAGAGTTAATAGATCGCAACTGTCCGTACGTGCCGGTAAACGTACCTCAAACTTAATGCTTTTATGTATATTAGTATTTCTTTGAAAGAACAGCTTGTGGTTCAAGTCACGTTTTTATTGTTTTAGAACAAAATTTCAGACCGAGAGGTGCCTCGATTTTGGAAACCAGACATTTAGAGCGAGAGCTTCAGAGGGGGATGGAGCGGAGCAGGTGGGTTCATAAGGAGTAGAGATGTTTTAACGTAGATACCCTTAATAAGAAAAGTAGCTCGTGATAGTAACAAAACCGTTTCTAAATTGAATGTTTTTCCTGAGCCATTAGCAGCTGTGTTGAGCTGCTGTTTATTAATTAGTACAGTATCCAGAATTAACCCAGTTCTTTTAATCTGTTTATAAACAGCTGGGAGAACATTACAATTATTACATGCAATTTTGCCACCTGAAGACTATTATAAAATAGTGCCCTATCATCTGCTAATTGCAGCGTAAGCGTACCAAGCATGAAGTCATGTACCTTAACAACAACTGTGGAGCAAAAAAAGCCCAACCATTTAATTACACGCCGGATTTTGGGACCCGGCCCCGCTCCCCTTGCTGAAAAATTCCCGCCGAAGCCCCTGGCTGAGGGTGGATTGCGGAACCGTGACCCGGCTGCCTGCCAGCTTAGCAGAGATTTGTAGCCAACAATTTGCTAATGGAAAGGGTTCAGAGCGTGGCCTGGCGCTGACTCTTGTTCCTAGGCAGGCAAATTTCCTGTTGAAATCCAACGGGAATTTTAGCAGTGATTTCGGGTGTGGGGTGATAAAGGCACAAGGGTTTCCTCCCAGCCATGCATCTTCTAAGCCGTTGGTCTTTTGTTTGGTCACCAAGCCCTGCTCCTACTGCTCAGCCCTTCTGTTTGCACCGTAAGCCGGAATACTTGCGTTTAATTTGCAGTTCAGGCGAGTGGCGTGCCGTGTTGCTACCTTTATTGTGTAACGGGGTTGCTTTGGTGTTTTTTCTTCTTTTCTTTATTTTGATGCCTGCTTGACCGGTGCCCCCAGAATTTGTTTGTCCAACGTGCTCTTGTGTAGCGCTGCCGCTGCTGAGGGGCCGCGAACCTTTAGTGTGCGATGCCCAGACGTGCTGCGCTGTGCCTTCCTTGAAATCCCCGGAGAAGTGCGCGGGTTTCCTTCACGGCCGTAGCCGTCTCTCTGTTGCCTACTGGTTGCCAAATCAGATGCAGTCAAGCCCAGTGGAGATTTTTCCATTCCCACCTCGCAGAGTACCCTCCTGCGACTTTATCCCCCTCCCTCCCTCTCCCCCTCGCGTTCAAGCATTTTCTAACTGGAAACCTGAAAAGCGTACAGAATCTGCATAAATTCCCCTAGCATTGCCGAGGAGTTTAGCCATTTTGAACTTTATTTTTTTAAATAAGCTGAAAGACAAAGAACACAATTTTACACATTTTTCTTTCTCTTACGTAGCCTGGAATCATACACACTTTTTTTGTTTTGTTTTTTTTTTAAAGCACAATGTTGAAACTTTTTTTTTTTAATAATTAAGGGTTTGGTCAAGTGGATTTTGTAAAATGTATTTGTCTGTATAAAGAGAAAATGAAATTATAGTTATTGTTAATGTACTGACATTAGTTACAGGTTAGTTTTAATTCTTAAATAATTTGCTTAGCAAATGCTATAAAATGGATGTTTCAGTTTAATGTTTAAAAAAGGTACAGATTTTTACAAGGACATAATATAAATTATTGTTCTGTAGAAAATACCCTGTTAAATATTGTATACGTCCTTCCCTCTGTACACTTTGTAAAAAAGACAAAAGAAAAAAACAAAATACATAGAATCATATAGGGATGTGTGACATTATTGTAATTGTGTACTTGATAATAACGTGAAAAAATAAAATTCAAAATATTTTCCTGTTAATGAACGTTCAGTCTATTTGATGCCAGTGCCGAGACCAAGCGTTGTTCCGAGGGACACGGACATCTCAAACTCTTAATCTGTTTCGGCTTGTTTTTCTGCTCCCCATTTTTCAGCTTGGTGGTGGTGTTGTCGTGGGGCGCAGGGTCATTCAGCCCCTCATTTGGTCGAAACAGGCCTTTACGAGAACGTCGGCCAAAGTGAAAGGCAGGGGTGGCCGGTCTCCGGAATCCATTTTAATGCCTGGTTTTATATGAAAGGATTCATGTCTGGTAAGCTTCTTACAATGCCGGCATGCTTTTCCGCAAGGAGCTTACCTGCTAATTGTGGCTACGCTGTCCCGAAAAAGCATCCCCCCTCCCCAAACCTTGCACGGAACCAGGCCTACCGCACTCCTTGAAACTCAGTAAAATACGTTTTCCTGCTGCCTCTTCCCTTGGGCACGTTCCCCCTGGGCGCGGTGGGAGCCCGGCTCCCTTCCCTTCCCGTCGGGATGGGTGATGGGGTGTCACCCAGGCAGGGGGATGCCCGGGATGGGGCTCTGTACCCTCTCGTCCCCCTGCCCCAGTTCATCCACCTCCTTCTCCCCGGTGGGGATGGAGAGGGCTTAGGGCGGGTTTTCTCACCGTCCTGTCAACGCTTGGGCCCTGGATAAATTACAGTGGGAGGGAGCTCTTCTGGGAATAGTTCCTCCCACGTTACAGGTGCGTGTCACCTCAGGTCAACCCATGTCCCCCACTAACCTGATGGCAGAAGCACTCCTGGGTGGTGCTGCCCCCTGTCCCTGCCGGAGAAGGCAGGAGGTGGCCTGTCTGCTGGTCCAGGTGTCCTCGGGACGCTTAGTCCAATTAGTTTACTCTCGCTGGATACCTTTAGGAACCGCTGACTCACTCACGCCTCGTCCCGGCTGGTGGTGCAGCCAGCCTGGCATGGGGCAGCTCTTGACAGTGAGGAGCCATCACACCGAGTTGCCAGCAACCTACCCCTAATTTGTTTTCCTCGATTTTCTCCATCAGTCTGATGTTCCTCAGCCGCTCATCGTGAAACTGCACGTTGAGCACCAGAGACGTCCCGGGCGCCGCAGAACAAGTAATGCCCATTTCTGGCTGCTCTGAGGACGAGCCAGGAGCAGCCACCAGTTCTAGCGCACGCAGACTAGCAAATCCCACCTTCCCCTCGGACCTGGTCCCCTTCCTCTTGGATTTCCTCACCTGTGAAAGCCCCGCTCCTTCGCTGCCGGGCTCGGCCGAAGGCTCCCCCGGCTTGCCCAGGCGCCCGCAGCCCGCGCGGGTGACGTCCCCCTCGCACCAAAGGCCCCCAGAGCCCGGATGCCAACCTCGGAGTTCTTCAACAGCCTCACCTGCCAGCCAAAAGGCTGCATGGCTCACTAGGAAAAAAAGTACCTGGCCAACAGCTTGCCACGGTTCGCTGGCTTATTGAAGGTAGTAATTAGAATTAAAATATACATCATTAATAGGAAACGCAATTAATACATTAACAATGACAACGGGTAGAAAACAGACCAAGGCGCGGCTGACTGGAACCGATAAGCAGGTCAGCAGAGCGGTCGGGAGCAAAGCACCAGTGGTCGCTATACATAAAAGGCAGGCACGCCAAAAACCTTTCCTGAGGTGAAGCTTGACAGGAGGGTTCTCTTGGTTCCCTTGAAACGACGATGCAGAAAAGGCAAGAGTTTCAATTTTTTTTTTTTTTTTTCCCTAAAAGGAGCAGAAGTATCAAATGAGTCTGGCAATGGGTTTTTTCCAGACCTGTGGCAGTCAAGAACGCTATTAAGGTCTATAGGCGATGAGCACTTCAAAACCTGCAAGTGCGGGCCATGTTCAGAGGCCACGTAGCGTACACACTTCCTAATATTTACTGGAATCACAGAGAAGCTCCACAAACCTGTAAAAACATTACCATTGTATGGAAGGCAAACCTTAGCGAGTTATCCTCCGTACGAGGAAAGGCTGAAGGAGTTGGGTCTTTTTAGTCTGGAGAAGGGAAGGCTGAGGGGGGATCTCATCAATGCTTGTAAATACTTAAAGGGAGGGTGCTGGGAGGTTGGGACCAGTCTTTTTTAGTGGTGCCCAGTGAGAGGACAAGAGGTAATGGGCACAAACTTGAACATAGGAAGTTCCATCTCAACATGAGGAGGAACTTCTTTCCTTTGAGGGTGGCAGAGCACTGGAAGAGGCTGCCCAGAGAGGTGGTGGAGTCTCTGACTCTGGAGACATTCCAAACCCGCCTGGACGCCATGCTGTGCAACCTGCTGTAGGTGGACCTGCTCTGGCAGGGGCGTTGGCCCAGATGATCTCCAGAGGTGCCTTCCAACCCCAGTGATTCTATGATTCTGTGATCTCAGCACAAGCCTAGGCAAAATATTGGGATAAAGAACTGCTGCTGTTAGGAGTGAGTAGGCCTGAAGGGAACAGAAAAAGAGGTAAACACAACAGACATGTGCTGTGCTGTAGAGGTAGGGCATATGTCTATGCCCTAGCTTTGAACAAGCTCCTTCAACACCTTGCTAGTGCTGAGCCGCCCGTGGTGTCAAAGCGCACCCCCCCGGCACCCCAGCCCCACGTACCACCACGCCTGCTCGCCCCCGCTCTGGCTCCCACCTTATTTCCTGCTGGGGTTTAGCCGTTGCTTCAGGTTGACCCCAACCGGCTCCACCGTGGAGCCAAGGGTGGGGTGTCATGAGCTTCAGGCCAGGCGACTCCCATTGCGGTGCTTGCCCCCGCTTGTCCCCCTGGCTGGGGGATGCCTGTCCATCCCACCCCCCCAAGACACCAATGCCCCTGCGCTGGCCAGGGGCTGAGGTTCCCGACTGAGCAGCCTGCAGTCTCGCTTGAGAAGCCAAGCGCTCAAAGCCGGGTTTTTGATTGAAAAACTTACATCCCGTAATCAAAGCCCAAAACGAGCCACCAGGGAGCACCAGCACTGACGAGGACACTTCCAAAGGGGACCACAGAGATGTCTGTGCCTTAGGAAACAGAAAGCCACACAAAGTGCTCATTTGGAGACTTTGAAACCAAAGTCTATCACATGGGCTAGAAGCTCAGAGGACAACCTAGGAGGACAGTGGCATGGCTCCAGAAGCCCTGCCTTGGCCTATTAGCACTTCTTGGTCTCCGTTCAGTTGCTCACATCTAAGCACCAAAAGCCACCTGTGATGGTCTTGGGATTGCCAGGTGCTCCACAGGCCCCAGGAGCACCCAGGCTACGTGGTGACCAGGAGGTAGAGCACCTCCCATGGCACTTGGAGCCCACGGAGGGGTAGCGACATCCTCCAGGGATGTTTCCTACTTGCACCCAATGGACGAGATGAGCCCACTGAAACAAATACGGGTGAAAAGACACTGTATGTGCCATGCAGAAAAAGAGCTAACACGGACCTGATTTTTCTTTTGCACTGGCAGGAATCAGGAGTTTTGTTAAGGCTGATACTGTAGAGGTAGCTTTAAGAAGTCTGGGACATGTTTTGTCTGACACAGCCCGGGAAAACAAGGAATGCCAGGGCTATATCCATTTGAAAGGATGAATCATAACTAACAAGCGCTCACAGGTACGGGAGCTGGGATGTTACAGCAGGTCAAAGGACTGGCAGAGGCAGAGCGCTAAGAATAAAGAAGTACTTGAAACTGAGCAAGTTAATATATACCAGTATTAATATATACTAATATTAATATACTAATATATTTAATATATTTTAAAATATCATTACGGTATCATCCATACCATTTTGCCTATCTATCACGGACCTACTAAGAGAGTACTTCAGTTTCCTCACTTGTTAGGCTTTCGACGCAGTGGGTTTGTTGGGAAGCCTCTGGCCGGGCGCAGTGCGAATGCTCTGAGGGCAGTCGGAGCAGCGCTGACGCTCCACCAGCCCTGCTGAGCTCCTTTGCGGCAGTACCCAAAGCTGTCACCTCACTGGACAGTTGACCGGTATCACAATAAAACTAATATGGAGGCAGGGGAAAAAACCCTCCATGCCCCTATATTCTCACACAACAGACCTTTCTATACTACAACACACACCTTACAAAAAGCCGCCAGCGAGCCGAGGTGGCGATACCACCTCACGGTAGATGCAGAGCAAGGGGAGCCCCGTTCCTCCTCTTTTTAGAGCAGTTCCGGGGCTTGGGGCTGTCACCACAAATTCCGATTGCTTCACACGTGCTGGCACGCAGCCTGGGAAGCATCAGGAGAAGCCGGCTGCTGCACAAAGGCAAACTGCCTGTGCTCCAAGCGCCCCGTGCTGGGATCTCTGTGCAAGTCTACAGAGAACCACCGCAGGAGGGCAGGATCGGCTCCTGCCCGTGGCAGGAAGGATGAGGGAGCGGCACCGCTGAGGCCAGGCAGCCCCTACCTGCAGATGCGGATCAAAACCTGCCCCGTGTGGTGGGTGTGAAACACCCGCTCCAGTGCAGCTGGCAAGCAGGATCCCTATTTGGCTGCCTTCCCGGGAGTCCAAATCGCTTGCGCTGGGTTGTGGGGCCTCCTGAGGGTTTCGCAGGGAAGGAGCTAACCCCCTCTCCTCCTCTGGCTCCGGCTGGAGGGAAGGATGGCCACTGGGCCAGCAAGGGTGGCTTGGGCAGCAACTCCTTTTCTTACTAGATGTCCCTTTTCATAGTTGAGAGCTTCTGAAACGAGCCACAGACAAACCAAATGCAACACAAGTACCCACTTGGCCACTTAGCGGGGGTCATTACAGAAAGGACTGGCAAAAAAGAGATTTCTTTCCTGCTGCAGGAAGACAAGGAGGCTGCACTGGCTGCATTGCATTTCCCAATACAGAAGACCCATTTCTAGCAAAGAGAGCACCTAAAAATAACATTTTCCCCCCCTTTATTTAATTATATTTTTGGGAAGAACGTACAATGAGCTGTAATGTGAAGGGCAGGTGACATACAACTAGTCCCAAAGGCTCTGCCCACATTAACCAGCAGACTGGATTGCTAGAAGAGGTCCTGGAGAAGAAGGACAATGCTGAAGGTGCGGTGTCCACCCTTTTGTCATCTCAGTGGGTTTTGTATGGTTAGAATGCCCAAGGTCACTTCTGGGCTTAAAGATCAGCCCTGCGGGGCTGGGGACACCATTTCACCCCCAGGCCACACTGTGCACCCTGTGCCAGCAACTCCCCAGCCAAGCACCTTGCTTCTCCACAGGCAGGTTTTTCTTCCCCATCCCAGGATTAAGTAAATTCTTGTATCTAAAGCCTCATCAGCCCTGTCGGTGCTTAGCTTGTTAGCACTAAGAGGCTTGTGAGCCTTAAATCAGTGATCCGTTAGTGGGACCAGCAACAGGAACCTGTAGGAGTCTTGTTCCCTCTTGGGGATGCCCAGTAGAGTAGACAGAATTCACTGGGGATTGTTTTCTTTTGGTTTCCAGTTGGCCAGGATCAAGCTAAACCATAGAATCATAGAATTACAAAATGGTTTGGGTTGGAAGGGACCTGTAAAGGGCCATCTAGTCCAGACCCCTGGCAATAAGCAGGGACATTTTCAACTGGATGAGGTTGCTCAGAGCCCCGTCCAACCTGACCTTGAATGTTTCCAGGAATGGGGCATCTCCCACCTCTCTGGGCAACCTGTGCCAGTGTTTCACCACCCCCAGTGTACAAAAGTTCTTCCTTATATCTTGTCTAAATCTACCCTTTTTTACTTTAAAGCCATTACCCCTTGTCCTATCACAGCAGGCCCTGCTAAAAAGTTTGTCCCCATCTTTCTTATAAGCCCCCTCTAAGCAGTGGAAGGCTGCTGTAAGGTCTCCCTGGAGCCTTCTCTTCTCCAGGCTGAACAACCCCAGCTCTCTCAGCCTGTCCTTATAGGGGAGGTGCTCCAGCCTTCTGATCATCTTTGTGGCCCTCCTCTGGACTCGCTCCAACAAGTCCATGTCCTTCTTATGTTGGGGGCTCCAGACCTGGACACCATATTCCAGGTGGACTCTCACTAGAGCAGAACAGACGGGCAGAACCACCTCCCTCAACCTGCTGGCCATGCTTCTTTTGATGCAGCCCAGGATACGGTTGGCTTTCTGGGCTGCAAGCACATTGCTGGTTCATCTCCAGCTTTTCATCCACCAGTACCCCCCATCTTTCTTGGCAGGGCTGCTCTCAACTGCCAGCCTGCATTGACTGCAGGTGTTGCGCTGACCCAGGTGCAGGACCTTGCATTTGGCCTTGTTCAACCTCAAGGGGTTCGCATGGGCCCACTTCTCGAACTTGTCCAGGTACTTCCGAATGGCATCCCATCAACCCTGCTGACCAACCCAACGATGGCATGGTCCAGCTTTCTGAGGCGTGCATGGCTTTTCCTCTGGTGCGAAGCTCCTGGGTTTGTACACCAAACCAACCCCGATACCCACCCCAATACTTTGAAAGCTTTGGGGAGAGGTGGTAAGGGGTGTCTCCAAATGAGGAGAAGACTTCCCGGCCAAGGTGCACTCAGAAACCTTGTGGTGCTCTTGACTCGCCAGGCTCCTGCTGCTGGGAACCTTTCTGTTTGGAGCCGTCATGGGCCAGAGGCAGAAGGGGTGAGAAGTGGGAATTGCTCCAGCGGAGCTGGAAAGCCCCCTGCATGCAGAGCTTGCCCTAACTTCTGCACCGCTCGCTGACTTACTGGCAGCAGCCCCTCTGTGATAGCACCTTGCTTTTCCAAGGCAAAAGCCCCGCAGTCACCAGCTTGCCAACGCCAAACCTATCTCCCGAGGGACTGCTGCGCCCGGGCACAGTGAGTGGCCATTTGTGTCCCCAGGGACATGGGCAGTCTTGCTGGGACGGCCTGGGGCTGCGGTGCTGGGGTCTCAAGGTCCTGAGGTCTTCCCACCCCTGCTTCCAGCCCCCTGCCACCCACCTGCCTGCGCCTCTGCCTCCAGCTGAGGACTGCGGCTCTGCGGCGGAGCGAAACCTCTCGTCACCGCAGCTGGAGCCCAGCATCTCCACCACCTCCATCGCCCACCTCCATCACCTCCATCTCCCACCTCCGCCTCCACCGCCCCGGGCCGGGCCGGGCGGGGGCCGTGTCGCTAGGTGGCGATGCCGGATAAGGCCGGTGACCATCCGCCTTCTGTGTCAAGGAGCTCCTCAGAGCCCCAGGAGCCCCCCCGAGCCCTCGTCGTCTCCCGCAGGGGCTCCTCACCCGCCCTCGCTCGGCGGCGGGAGCCCTCTGGCTCCCCCGGGAGGGGGACAGCGCTGCAGGGTCGCTGTTACACCCCCTCCCACCCACTAGTAGCCTGGGGGACCCTGTGGGCAGAGTGGTGCCCCAGAGGGGTCACACCTGAGGGCACCTGGGTGGATGAGACCGACCTCCCTGCAGAGCTACCACCACCGCCTCCAAGGAACAGGAGCGTGGGTGCCTACAGCAGGCATTAGCTGCCTCTTCCCAGGAAGAAGTTAAACAGCGCGGCTCTGCGCCGGCAACGAAGCCAGGTGGACCTTACCCCAAAACTCCCGGTGCCCGGCCGAGCCCCCAAGAGTGGACAAAACAGCGATGCCCACCCTCTGGGCCATGGCAGCGAGCGCGGAGACCAGGCCCCCATCCCGCGGGAAAGCAAGCGGGAATCAATGCCGCCGGTTCGCTAGCGAGGGATGTTGGTTAATTCAAAGGGAGGGTGGGATTATACGTTGTCTCCATCGTACAGGCAAATACCTTCATCCCATCTAATGTTGTTACAGCAGGTACCAAAGGAATTAATGATTCACCACTTAATTTCCTCTTCCCCTACCCCCTCCACCACCTTTCTTTTGCTTTAATAAACTGGTCCGGAGCCAACTGCAGCATCAGGTTAGTAATGACTTTAAGCACCATTTATGCCGCTATCGTGACAATTTAAATTGTCACTTTCTATTAAAAGGTCTGACTCCAAATGGTTTTAGCTGAAAGCATCGGCACTGACAGTGCAATTAAATAAAGAAACTCTTTTCTTGGGATGTCAGCGCAAACACATTTTAAATAAGGGTTTAGAAGAACCTTGCTAATTTAAACTACAGTATAGCTTTCTAGTGAAGAATAATACCTGATGCAGGGATTTTTTATTTTTTTTTCCATGCTGTGTGACAGTTTTCATTGTCATTGTGAGACACTTAAAGGGGTGATGTGCCAAAGGAGTCCAGCAGCCTTGGAAAACCTCTTCCCAATAAACACGGGCAGCGCTGCATAAGCAAAAGCCACCATTTCTCAGCAGATGCCCATGAAAAGATAGTCATCATATTCCAAAAGGATTCTGATTTAGAGTCTTGCTTCCCTCCAGACAGTTTGTAAGAACAAACGGTGTTACTGGGTGTCCATCTGATTCTTTGTGCCCAGCTACACGATTTACCTTTCAGAAGCGGACTTTGTGTGGCACGCTTTGTGTATCTCATGTTGCTGTTATCCACAGCTCTTAAGTCATTTATAAACCATATTGTTCTGTGGGAAAAAAGATTCCATCTGCGTTGTAGCTCACCTGTAAAAATCACAGCCAGTTTCTCAACTGGCTGGAAAGAAAAAGAAAAAGAAAAAAAAAAAATGCACTTTTTGGCAAGTTCTGTGCAGCAGCTGCAGTGCCCGTGCCAGGCTGGCCAGCCAACTTCCCCATCCCCACCTGCTCTGCCCCAGCATCACCTTCCCTCCAGGCCTGGCCCTTTCCTTCTGCGCTGGGCACAGGCTGGTCCTCCTTTAGCAAACACTTCTGGGCTCCTGATCTTCAACTTTACCCCGCATGTTAATGGTGTTTATCTTTTGGTACCAAATAAAAACCCTTTTGCGGCAAGAGGGAAGAACGTGCTACTATTCCACATGGAAAAACTGTTTATCATCCTAACTGAACTACCTGGCATGAGTGTTAGAAATCACAGCGGCACAAAAATACGGTTGCTCAACTTGGGTTGATTTTCCTTATTCTTAGGGAAGAGGCAGCCTGGCAGCACGGCCTCTTTAGTTTTTTAAAAGAGTTACTAGACACCAGACAGAATAACACAATTGCAATCTTCTAAGTGTCTGTGCCTTAAATAAGAAGTTGAAAAACACCTAAAAAGCTTTAATGGTTCGTATTTTATTTTAATGGCTTTAAAGCTTCTCCAGTACATGAGGGCGTCCCTTATGTTATGACCACTATGGTTTCTCTGAAGTGTATTACATCTGCTGGAAATAAATGAGTCATAACATTTAAGCTCCCCCTGTCCCATTCTCAGTTGCTACAGTTATTGCTCTGAAGGACACAAAGACACATCTTGAGATAAGTCTCCGTAGGATGGTTATGGATATGATTTTTATGTCTACACAATTGCTTTTCTAGCTACAGAGCACTCCACATTTCACCACTTCACTGCAAAGAAAAGATGTAGCAAGAGAGATTGATTTATGGCTGACCCTTACAAAAATAATATGCAAGGGAATAGGATCGAAAGTAATTTTCTTTACAGAATTATGAATATTATTCTGCTTCATTTCTTTTTAAGAAAGGGAGAACAAGAAGAAAAATACACTGGTATTCTGAGGAGAAACGAAAGAAAGTTACTGCATAGTTCTAGAAGAAGGGAATTGGGGGTACAAGTGGTTAGGACATTTTACTTGATAATTTTGTCATCATAAAAGTGACATATTTGTTAAAATGAAAACTTTCCCTGAGAACAACCCCATTTTCCAGTTTCAGTGGAGCTATTGTTTTGTGCAAAGCCTGTACACTGCCTCTCCCCAACATGTCTCTTCTAGATAGTTCTTCTGTCTTCAACTTACTTTCAAAGACCTCCATTTTCCAAAGCTTAAAAAGTCTTTTTTTTTTTAAATATCAAAAGATTTTTATGAGACAGAAGAAATTGTTTACTGCCTAGGTCCAATTTCAGATTAGAAAAAAAAGAGATTTGGGAAATGTGGTCAGGCAGAACCACTCTTCAAGGACAAATCGTATAGGCAGCATGGCTACGGGAATGTGAAATGCCAACATACTCAAATATTAGTCAAAGGATGTGAGGGAAAATGAAAGAAATTTGAAAAAAATAAGCTACCCTTTTCATTGTACAAATATCTATATGGGTCTGAAACTCGGAGGCAGAGTGTGACAGTACCGTTTGGTAAAGGAGGGCGCTACCTTTGGTAGCACCTCAGTAGCACAAGGCGTTATCGCTTTACTGGGAAGCACGGCTTCATCCAAGCCCTGGTCGGGTTGAAGGGTGCTCCCACTTTCACAGACATGGTAGTAAATAAGAAAACTGGACCTGGGTTTCCCAAGGAGATCTGGTGACAAGTTTTGTGTAGCTATCTCTCGGGCTTCACTGCGGTTAGGTGGAGTGAGCGCCTCTTCTCTCCGCATTTCTGCACCCCAGAAGAGCCCACAGAGTCTTTCCATCAGTGTAAAGTAAGTGAGGCCCCTGGTGTTGGACCCTTGGATCTGGATGCAGGAGGCTAGGGGAGGGAGGAGAGGAGAAGAAGGGGCTTCCTGGCAGTGTATGCAGGTGTGTTGGTGAACTAGCCAGGAATGGCAGGGAGCCAAATTCACTGGCTCCATCCTTCCCCACCCCATTCCCGCTGCCAGTGGACCGTGATGATGGTGATGGATCACCACAACAGATGATAATCACCGTGATGAGGGTGATGATCACCACGATGGATGCCCTTGGTGGGAGGCAGTCCAGCCTTGCCTGCGTGCATGTGGTGGCCTCCATGTTGTAAGGCCTGAGCACGGAGGTGTCCCTGTCCTGCCTCTGCTAATGGCAGAAACGTATCCATGGCACGACCTTGGCCTCCTGGCGTAACATCTCCTTCAGCCAAGGGGTCAGAGCAGATTCCTACGGCCCAGCCATGGTGTGTGTAGCTCCATCCTGGCTCAGCCAGGTTCGTCGGGAAGGGCTTCCCCTTCCCCCAGGCTTAATCCCGCCGGGGCGGGCAGAGGTGCGTGTCGCTGGCAAAGAGCTCGCTCTGGGTTTGAGTCTCTCCGCCCTTTACGGAGCACCTTTCATTTTGGGACTTTACCCAGGTTACACAACCGATAGGAAATGTTTGTTCATGGGCACTTGGCATGGTGAAATAACACTCCCAAAGAAGTAGCTAGACAGAGTTGTACAATTATTAATGGGTTTAGAATTATTTTGTCAGAACAACCCTGACTGCAGGGAGTGGTTCTGTCCTGTGATACCCAAGGAACCTGCCAAAGTTAAGCCAAGACAATAGCTGTAGATAGGCAACCTAAAGGTGCCTCTTTTTCCTGCCTAGCCCTGCTGCCAGGGCTCAGCTGGGAGGACAAAGGGACATATTTAAATGGGATCGTTCCGGTTCCTTCCTCCATTTCTCACCCTCCATGAGAAAATGACACCTAACCATCGTCATGCACAGGGAGTTCATTTTCCCAGCTCATTCTCGGGCATTAATCAACTGCCTTCACAACATTATTTTAGCCCAGGATAAAAAAGAAAACATTTGCAAGGTGGACAGAAAGGACAATATACATTGTCTAAGTTTATCTACAGCTATTTTATCATCTTCTGTCCTCTGTCTGGGCAACCCTCACCCACGCCCTCCAGAGCAACGCTAGCCTGGGTGTTCGGGACCGTTAGGTGTGATGGCTTAGTCTGTCACCCCAGCTGTGCCAAGGGACCTCCTCTCGGCCCTCGTGCCATCAGCCACCCTTTGCCCCAACAGACAGGAGAAGTCTCGTCTCTGCTCTCGTTTTACAGATCAGAAGAAAGAGCTCAAAGAGGCATTTTCCCACAGGTGACAGGGTCACCCCCAGCTTCCTCAGCTCGCCCTTCCTTAGGGCAGGCTCCACCACTGTGCCCTGGTGCTGGGGCTCTTCTCCCTGTCCAGGTATTCCCAGACATTTTGGCAGGCCGGCCGGCCGGCCCCGGCTCCTGGGGCCTGTTGCCATTAAAAGTTCTGCTTCACTTTAAGGGATGACTCTTAACACAGACACTTCTCAGGCCTAACGAAGCAGCATCAGCCGCACTCACACCTCAGGCCTGCTCACTGCTCTTTTCTTCCAGTCTCCCCTCTTTTCCATCAGGTATCAATAGGGTTTCCCTCCTTTTTTAGGTCTTCCTTCCCCTCTGAAATCCTTGCATGGAATGGCGAGGAGTGGGAGTTCACTTTTGCTTTAGAGCTTTACCACTGAGGTTGTATCAAATACAGAAAATACAATGTTGAGTCATTTTTCATGACTTTTTCAGGTATACGGGAAGACCCTGCTAGTGTAGCTTACTTCCCGTTGACCGGTATGTATCTGCTGTAGATGTAGAGGTAAGAAGATAAAGGCATTTTAAAATTATTTGAGCATACAAAACACACAGAGGCACATTCATAAGTCATAGAAGTACTCACGTTCTATAAATAATCATCTAGAAACCAGAATATTCCAGGCATGCAGCTGAGCATATAAAGTTGGTGGCTATACATTATAGCACGTATACAAGGAGAGGCTGTGAGAGCTGTGACTGTTCAACGTGGAGAAGACTCAGTGGGATCTTCTCCACGTATAAAAATATGTGATAGTATTTATATATGGCGGTGGTGGGGGGTGTGTATATATATATATATATATGTATATATATATATACACACACACCTGATGATATGATGAGAAGACTAAAGATTACGGAGCCAGACCCTTCTCAGTGGAGCCCAGTGACAGGACAGGAGCCAACTCAAACATAGGACATTCCACTGAACGCAACAAGACGCTTGTTACTGTGAGGCTGATCCAGCTCTGGCACAGAAAGGTTGTCCAGAGAGATTGTGGAGTCTCCATCCATGGACATATTAAAAACCTGTCTGGCCATGGTCTGGAGCAACCTGCTCTCACTGACCCTGCCCTGACCACTGGAGTGGACTATATGATCTCCAGAGGTGCTGTTTCTCCTCACCCAGTCTGCGATTCTGCATAATCCAGCACGACAGCACGGTGTTTCCCTAAGACAACATCACTCGCCATTTCCTGGGGGTCCTGCACATGGGTGACAGGGGTGGATGGAGAACTGGTACTGGAATATAGCTGAGAGAGATGCTCTCCACCGGCACACGAAGACAGGGAATTGCTTAGGCACAGGCATATCTTTAGTCTCCAGATACGGTTACTGACTTTGCTGCATCACGGCTTCTCAGGGACACCCTCAGCTCCACACAGTCTTATGCAGGTCAGTAACTTTCCAGTGGTGTAGAAACAGCTTCCACAAAGGCCACCGCAGGCAGTGGGAACTGCAGGCAGGAAGCAAGTCAAGGCAAGGAAGAACTCCTTCTAGAACTGCAAGAACCAGAAGCACGTGAATGCATTTGGGAACCACCTGAGTATATAACAATGCTCTGCTTTATGTTTAGCTATTTTTAAGCACCAGAGGCATTATACCTGACTTTTAAAAAGGGAACAGTTTCATCAAGCGTTGCAAAAAATAGCCCAAGAATCATTAAAAGCATGCTTTTGGTTTGAATACATTTTCTTCAGTATGCTAGCTTATTGGATGAAGCTGTTACAAGCCTGGTTCACAGAATAATGAGATTTAAAGAGATATGTACCTTTTATTGTATTCTGTTGTTTGGTTGGGTTTTTTTTTGTTGTTGTTGTTGTTGTTTTGGTTTTTTTAAGTCTTTGGGATAGGGATCATATTTTCAATACTTGTTTCTGATAAAAGTATCTTTTAAAAATGGAATTTCATTTTGAGCAAAAGCTGAGATTCTTGCAGAAAATGAGACTTCAGGGAAAATGCTGAGTATTAATAAGTTTCTATTCTTTCTAGAGGGATAACAATGTGGCTTTTTGCAAGCATTTCACTGACTTAGTTTTACTGATGTGAATGTTTTCAGCTACAGTAAATTCCAAGCTATTGTTGTCAAATGTTTATACAAATTACTTTCAGGCCATGTAAATGTTTGCACTGCAGAAATCTGACCCTAAGTATTACCTGTCAGTCAGACAAGATAATAATTTTATATCGTGAGACTTGAACGTCTCCCCCAAAAAAATACACAGCTCAGGATTCGGGTGGAACTTATTTAGCTTCTTGCTTCCACTTACAAAGTCAGAATGAATTGCTGGGGAGTAAATACTGGAGAAACTGTAAACCGACTACACAGAATTGGGGGACAGAGGAAAAAGAAACAAAGGGCATCAGAGAAATTATTCTCTGGAAATTATTACGTGGGAACGACAGTTCTGAAGCAGGACAGATACCATATTATTCAGCTGTCAGCAAGGGCTGAAAGATGCGGGGGGGAGCTGTGATAGTTGCTATATGAAGGTGCTAGTCAACTTGTCAGATGCTAGGAAAGAAGAAATTGTTGGCAAGAGGAGATAATAGAAGAGGCAAGTGGAGGTAAATCAGGAAGATGTTAGACGAAGGGAGAGCTAACAGGTGCTGCCATGGGAACTGCCAAGCAAGAGTAGGAAAGCGTGCTTGGGTCTCGGATAGAGCACACACCTTGCAACTTTTGCATTAACACGAACAATTTATCCTGTAGAACAAAGATATTCTAATAAAATAACAGAAAGATGAAGGGAAGAGAGAAGGAGGCTACTAGGAATGCAAGCAGTCTGAATGTAAGCAATCTGAAACTATTTAGTGATTCATCAAACCAAAAGAAAGCTGTATAGAAAAGGTCTCTGCAGGGGCTAGCTCATAGTATGTTAAAATTGCTTCTGGCTTTTGAGCCTAGTTGCAGTTAAAACACTGCCTAAGGTTACTGTATTTGAGACAAAAATTTTCTTGAGGAAGCAAATATATCTATTACACTGTCACTGACACGCTGTTGTCTCTGATGGTCCCTCACATCTGAAAGCTTTCCTGGTTTTTCCCAGCTTACTCAAGTTGGGCTAATAAAATCAATTATCTCTTAACTACAAACTTGCCTCACTAGCATACAAAACATCTCCTTTTCTTTCCTTTCTATGATTTTTTTCTAACAATCTCTTCATAATGATGTTTGTCCCCTCAGGAACATATCTGTCGCATGATATGCGATAGCTGAAATGAGCAGATGAGCTGAAATCTAAGAGGAATATGTAACAGCTGTTGAAAATGGTTCAAGAAATAAAAAGAAAGTGGCAAGCAGCACAGTTGCTAGTTGCTCTAAAGCATCTCCTTCCTTCCTGAAACAGATGCTGACAAAATTGACCTTGATAAAGTGTGTGCATTTATATTGACAGGTTTGTCTGGGAGAATAGCGTCCCAGGACAGACATTAAAAGAGGCTTTGCTGATATTAAAACAAGGTGGATATCTGGGATACGCTGCTGCAGCTATCCTCAGCTGTGCAGAAATGCCACGGAAATCGGCTTGCTGACTTCAGAGTAGCCTGAAAGCAGGGAAACTTTGGAGAGATGTGGCTGGTGTTCTACTAAATCTCAACTGCTGACTGTTGGGTGAGAGCCCAAAGCAAGTCCTGCGCTCCCAAGGTCCTAGCCCTCACCGAAAGCATTGCACGCATCTGTCCTTCTGCTCTTCAGCCCCAGCCTTCCTATCCCTCTTGAGTTTGCGGTGAAAATGCCAGAATAACTGTTTATATAATTATAAGCACCAGCTGCTGCGTTGCGTGGGGATGATGTCCTCCTCTCAGGTTACAAGCCTGCCTGTGGCCAATCTGATGTCACTTTGCTGCCATGTCTACCAGACGTAGCACCAGCAGCTGGACCAGGATGGGCCACCAGGCTGTGTCTCTGGCAGATCAGCCTACCCTGCAGTTCCTGCAGAAGCAGAACATGCAAGGTGTACCCTACCCAAAGCTGAGCCACCTCTGCACACCTTTTTTGCCCCAGTCTCACAGCAGGTCAGATGTGGACCTTCTGGAAATGCAGGAGTACCAGAACTCTGACATTTGGAGCGGTAATTTCTATCTTAGCTTGAAAGACACAATCAGGAACTTCCAAACTATCTCCTGGCAGATGCTGGGTTTGCTTCCTTATGGAAAGACAGGCTCCGAGTTTCACCTAATGAAACAGGTGTTGAGCCTTTGCCAAAGAAATCCCTCTGGATTTAAGCCAGATACGATGTCCTGAAAGTCCTGCTCTGCAGTCTTCCGGCTCTGCAAACTGGAGCCCTAATTCCCAGTCACTCAGGAGCCCGTGTCTCAGTTCAGGATGACTATGGTGTGCACCTATGTCCTACATCCTGTGTATGTATTTACTCCAGATGGAAGAGGATGACAAATCAACACTTTGAACTAAGTAGGATGAATGTGTGTGAGGAGTGAAAGAAAACTGCATTCAGATAAAACCTAGATGCATGCATAGTAGATGATAATACTCGTTACACGTATTCCACTTCAAATTGCTTTTCATTTCTGGTAGGTCTTTGCAAGTTTGCTTAATGCATAATCTTCCATATCAATGGATCATGACAGTTAACGCTGGCAGAAGTATGTCAGCGTTGCTCAGGCAGAGCTGCATTAGGAGAAGGCAGCATCTTTGTAGCATATTTGTTTAAAGCATCAGAAATGAAATCATGGCTATCAGATTCCATTCAAAGGTTTGAGGGGGAAGAAGCACACAGAAAAGGAAACTTCTAAATATAAATATACTCTCACTACAGCGATGTCGTTTGTTTACTTTTTGAGGTTGGTATGAATCCGTTCTTTCAATTATTTGGTGATGACTTTTTGTATCACTTCAGACTCCGTTTTGCTCTCTTGACGGTCACAGATTTATGGTCGTACCTCCTGACAGCTGCTAAGATGATGTGACAGCTGCTGATAGGATGTGAATATTTATAGTCATTTGTGGTACATTACGCTGAAGGAGTAAGCTGATCTGAACCCGTCTTTTAGATAATACAAATACCAGCTAATACAATTATTCAGTCTCTCTTTCTCTCTCCAAATGAAGCCTGTAACTCTGCACTTTGGAATAAATCATATCTGTTCTGCCGAGCAAAGTTAAACATTTGAATTCAGCAACTACTTTTTAAATAATCATTGAAAGATGATACATTTCCAAATATAAAAGTATCAAAAGAATTGTCTACAAGAACCTGTCTACTTGTATGGTGATGAAGAAACATTTTAGTGTTTCTTGCCCTTTTGCAGCTGTCACCAGAGGGACCCTTCCACCGCACTGCTCTGCAGACAAGTCCAGTTTTGCCATTGCACAGATGGAAAAGCTGAAACTCAAGACAGGTTGCTTGACTTCTACAATAGGATGAAGGAAATGCTTGCCAAAACTAAAAAGACACCACAGCTGCTGTGAATCTCCTTCGGCGTATAGACAAGAACCTTATTTCTGTCCAAATGCAGAGAAGAGCGGAAACAAAACATCGGACTTTCAAGAGAACAGTATCATAAACACCAAGAATGGTACAGGTTATTCATTGTCATGGCAATACTAACACAATGTGACTACTTAGCATTTCCCTTGGGAAGGACCTTGTAGCTTTCTCTGACACCCTCCTTTCCTCTGGCAGCCCGAGCTGCCCCCTACCCATCCCTGTGAGCTGGGGAAGAGTCAGCGAAGCCCCCCCCGGGGCGATGGTGGAGGCACACCAAGCCCACCATCTCCCCAAGGTGAAACCCCTCCAGGCTTGCAACAAGTTGTCAAACATCATAAAAAGCTCTGGGACTGCATACCAGAAAGCTACAGCGTCTTTTGCAAGTCAGTGTTTTCGGTATTTTTCCCATTCTGCAGAACCACAAACATTTTAGCAAGGTTTATAAGTGCTGGATGGGACCCCCTAGCCTTAAGAGAAGAGCTGTCCCTGGCTTAAGAGTTTTATGTCTGGAGGATCCACACGTGGATCAGAGGGTGCAGACAGCATTTCCACAGAGGAAGGGAGCTGTGCCAGAGACAACCACACAGTCTCTCACTCTTGCTAACAGTTTCATAGGTTTAGGTTTGGAGGTTTTTTTTCTGGTTTACTACAAGCTGTATATTATTTCATAACATCTCAGACCATCCTGCTCTTCCTGTCCAGTTTTGGCATCTGTCTGAAGCCTAACTTCCAGTTTTCATCTGCAGAAAGTTCATCTTTGAGCTATTACAAACACGTGCCAATGTTTATTTGAAGGGTTTTGCTTTTCCTTTCCAGTCAAACTGTGCTCCAGACGGTCTTGTTTCTCTACCAAAATCTCTTCCACTGCTCCTGTTCGCTCAGTTTGTGTGTGAACTGCAGTTAAAAAATTCGTAATTGAATGCCGTTTGAAGGGTGATTGCGCTCTTCTTTCACCTTCACAGCTCAGTGCAAACTTGGACATTGCCTATGGGGTTTCAATATGTTTTAAAATCATTAATTTCCCATGCTTGTAGGGACAGCTGTGGCACTGAGGTAGCTTTCAAATAACATAAAACTCAAAACAACATTCTTTTCTGACTGTAACTTTCTTAATCTAATTTATATTAGTTACTTACAGGAAAAAAAACTTAGGAGTGCAGACAGAAATAAGGTTCATTTTGGAGGAAGAAAAACAGATAATACAAACACACACCCTAAGTTCCCCAGCCTTTACTTGTAACATTACTTGCAAACTGAGCTTCAGGATTTCACAAGCTGTGTTTATAAAAGGTAAAAAGTGCAGTTTCAGGCTGTAGGTAGACAGCCCAGAGTTTTGCCTTTGCCCAGACTACTGGCACAGGCATCCTCGCTGCTACCGTGACTAAAACTCATGCTGATGTTTTGCCTTCATACATATACACCCTTTTTGCCTCGCTTGCTAGCGCATAGTCTGCTTGCTACACAAACCAACATACTTCTAGTTTTGGAGGGTGTTCTGGTTTGGGGTTTTTTTATTTTATTTTTATACTACAGTTGTACTGTTGTGTGTGCATGTTCTGGTTTTGGTTTGGGTTTCTGGTTTCGTTCCACCCCACTCCCCCCCCTTCCCAGTAACAGCAATACAAAAGGAGCAAAGAACATTTCTGTCATGTTACGACCTGTGGGAAGAAATGCATGATCTGTCTTGCCCAGCACCTGACGGTTGTGGAAAAAGCAGGCTTAGCCGTTAACGGCAGTGTACCTCATGCCATCTTCCAGGCAGAATACCATCAGTGACTTCTAAAGAGACCCCCGCTTTCCCCTCCAGGGAACAGCTGTAAAACATGATCTCAAGCACACCCCGTTCCATAAAGAGGTCCTCAGCTTTTGTTTATCCTATTCCATAAAGAGGTCCTTAGCTTTTGTTTGTCCTACTCCCATAAAGAGGTCCATAGGTTTTGTTAAGGTCTGCTGTCCTGGATTAAGCTGAAAAGCCGAAACTTCTATAAACAAACAAACAAACAAAAAATCAATTTGTGTGCAATTTCCTCATTTTGAAACATTGCATTTGGATTTCCATAACTTTTATTTTTTTATTTTATTGAGTTTCAAAATGTTTCAGATACCAAAATTTGCTTTGAACAGCGGATGCAGAGCAGTTCACATAGGAAATGTCAAATTGAAATGTTTCCACATAAACTGAAGTTAAAAAACAGTGTCCTTCCAACAAATCTTTAAAAAATTACCCCTCTTATCAGAAGCTTCAGTTCAGATGAACTGGCAAAAAAACTTCTAAAAATTTTTGACTCCTCTAGAAGTTGGTGATTATCAGTCACGACTGGGAAGGAAAAATCTATCACACCAAAATTCACCTTAGGGAAAGAACTTCTTTATCCTAATCTATTCTTTTTGATGCTGAAGATCGGTGAGGTTTGTCTTTGCCCATCAGTGCCCTTGGACACATATGAGATGCTCACAAAGTGGCACTTACTTGGTCCTTAAGACATATTTGTCTTACTGCTCATCAACACTCCTTTGGGGAAAAACTTCTCCCATTGCTGAAAAGCTCTGCAATCAAATATATGTACTTTATCACAGCAATGGCAGAGAAAATGCACTACCTGCCTCTATTCTCCCTCAGGATGCTGATTGTTGGCTGCCCCCCTTACCACCAATTTGGGGTCCTAATTTTATAAGGTTCTTTCAGCTCTTTGTTCTGCGATGAATTACGCTGAATTTCCTTTCTGTTGTTCTATTGCCACATCCAATTGCTCATAAACTACTTAAAAAAGCTAAGAGAAAGCAAATAATTATGTGTATCTGGATGAAAGCGTAACAATATATTAAAAAATAATAGTTTGATTTTGCCTCTTTACATTTCTTCCCTGTATTGACTGCCAGAAAACGATTTGCTACTTTGGAAGTGAGATAAAATCAAACTTCTTATCTTCAGATTTAATGAAAGCCTCTCTCTTTCCTCTTTTATTGCTTCTCTACTGATAAGAGTCTTTGTCTAAGCTTTCCTTTTAGAAGCACAGATGCAAAGCTTCTGGCACACCTGATATTCTTTTTCATGTAGAAATTTGTCCATCTGAATAGGCAGGAAAATTACAATTTAGTTTTGTTATCTTAATTTATTTCATTGTAGTCACCATATTTCTTTATTTTTACAGTTGCTGCCAGGATCCAAATAACAAGCAAATTCCATTATTAATTTCTTTAACAGTGATATAGGTGCTCCTTCTCTCATATTAATGAGCCACCTTTTCTGAAACGGGTAGCTTACTACTGGTAGTAGGTGAAAAGTCAACGGCTTTATAGTGGAAAAGGCCAAGAAGCATCTAAGTTCAACTGTATACTATGCTATAGCTGAGAAACAGGATTTAATTTCATTATAAAACCTGTACATGCCTTTGGAAGCCAGGCAATTTTAGCTGTCACTTCTTAGCTGGTTGGGTACCCAGACTTGTGAGAAATCTAATGTACAGTCCTATGGCACCAACAATCGTTGATTTAATTTTCTAATACAAACTTTTCTTGGTAGCTTGAACTCAGCTGAACATAATTTGCCCTCCAGGAAAGGTCTTTTGACTGTATTTCCCATCTGCAGTGATCATGATGTCTGCTGGACTTCCCTACAACCAAAATACATTAGCCTATGCGATGGAGCTGAAGAGTTTGTCCTGCGAGACAGCCTGCAGGATCTCCTGCTGTTCAGTTCCTGAGCCAGGGCAGCCATCAGGATTTCTGTCAATAGGCTTGGCCCATCCATACGGGATAGAGGGGCCGTGTCACCTTCTGAAGGCCAGCATGCCTCCTCCAGGGTGAAACCACAGATGGCATCAGCTCCTCCGGACCGCATGCCGTTGGGGGCAATGATCACAACAGCCCTCGCGTTCAACGAAGCTGAGAGGATCCAGTTATTCCTGCAGTGAGGCAGGTGAAAATGAAAGTCATCATAAAAATGGAAGAAAGATAAACATCTGCCGTGCTCTTTAAAAGCAGAGCACACTGATAGAAGCAAAGGGGCGTGTTCCTTGAGAAGAAACAAATCTGAGCAGTACCGTGTCTGGAAGGGGGCTGAACCACAAAGTGCTCGAAAGCCCCTGGTAAACAGAGGCAGGAAACTGCGTTCACAGGCGGTTTTTATTCTCAGGAAGTGTGAAAATCTCTTGATGCATCTAAACAGATACGTGGTCCATTTATGAGTACTTTTGTACTGCCGAAGGTGGTTTTTCTGGCAAATAATCATGTATTAAACTAAAAGGTTAAGCCAAAAGCTGGAATAGTGAAGCTGTGAGGAAAATGTACTTAGGCTTCTGGGGATTTAACGGGTCTGCTGTTGGTGTAGAGACCCGGCATTTGGCTTAGAGGACAGTACAGAGCAGGCACTGCTGAAGAGCAGACCCCTATCTGTGGTAGCTGAGGGGTCACGGCATGTTCTTCAGTCTGATCTGTTAAATTTAAGGTCTGTCAGGCAAATATTGTTGCCAAGATATAGCCCAGAATGTGAGGAAGAGGTGATGCACACTCACCCCAGACGTCCGGCAGCTTTTAAGGCAGTAGATCTAACGCTCAACCCAAAGATGGCAAATGGTGTTTCTAACAAAGAGGCATTGCAGTAGATATGTGGGTTTTAGACTCGACTGCGCAAGAGACTCCAGTAGAAGAGAGAGTAGGCTGGGTCTCTACAACAGCAGCTGAGAATTAATCCTTAACCTCTAAACTTCAATTTGTTAATTTTCTATAGGTTTGAGACAGGAAGTTCTCTAATGCCATGTCCAGTGTATGCTGCAGTATTTGCTGCAAACTGGTAGTGCTGACTGACCAAAATATGAATGTCAAATCCAAAATTTTTACCGTGTGGATTCTTCAAGGAATTCTTAAGTCAAAGCAGACTCTAGACTTACTTTAAATACACAAAACAGCCATGACTTTTGCCACTCCTATACTTAAAGTGTGAACTTCTCTAAAAAGAGCATTGACAAACCTGCCTCCCTCAAAAAAGGGCTTCACAGGAAAGGGATTTTTATTTTTAGCTTTCAGGGAATACAAGGAGCTGGCAACTAAAATAGGAGCAGATGGGAATCCTGTTGTCTCTGCTCAGGAAGAACTTTCAAAGGCCTTGGGCCATCTTTCCATCTCAGCAAATCCTAACTTGAGCTTTCGATCGCATTTTGCAATATGTGATCGTCTTCAAACTGTTTGATAAAAAACCAAGCAAACTGGGTAGAAAATGCATGGTGAAGTAAGGCTACTTCTCCCTCTACTAGCAGCTGTTTCTGCAGGATGAGTAAAAGGACTTCCAAACGGAAAATAAGCTGGAACGACATTTCAAGAATTTCACCTGTATCTTTCTGCAGCTGGGCAGCAGATGTGCTGGATGCAGGATGTTCTGGGCAGCCTGTGTGAAGACTGGGCAGATACCACATTCTAACAGCCAGTTACTGCCGCATCCCTCCCGGTGAAACTGTAGAGCTCTCCTCTTCACCTTTCAGTGCAGTGAAAACAGTGACAGCAATGCCGATGAGGACTCAGAATAAATGGCTTTGGTCTGCAACCAAGCCCTCCTGACAGTAACACACCAGGCTGTCAATAGCCTCATCGGTCTTGCTCCCAAACCCGTCCGCACTGGGAGGCATCTGCCTTTTCTCAGTTGAGTACCTGCTGGTGTTACCCACTGAGCACTTCAGTTCTCTGCATCCCTGCGTTCTTGCTGGCAGCGTTTCAGCGTCCAGCCTGTCCTTCCCGTAAAACCTTTGGGAATCCTGTGAAAACTGCAAGATGGCAGGTTTTACCACGAACGCTTGTGGTGCCTACGGACATTCCACAGTCTGTAAATTCCCCACCTCCTCTCAATTTGTTCCAAGTTCCTCAAATACTGCCTTGATGAAGGGAGGCCTCCATATGTATTTTAGCTGGTTTGTGTCTTCCCTTCTTTCTCCACTGACTCCTGGCATCGCTTTGCATTTTCTCCCGTGCTGGCTCCTCAGCTGTCACTTCCGAGGACTAGCCACCGCAGCCACAAGACCTTTTCCCTGCGTGGCAAGAGCTCACCATTGCACAGGGAGTTAGGGCTGTCCTCCCCCTCCCGAGACATTACTTCCCATTTACTGGCGCAGCTTGTCACTGGCTGCTTTGTCACCTGGCGCTGCAACCATCCCTCTGCTGCTTCTCGCAGCCAGCTTTCCATCTGCCTCCCCACGACCGCTCGCTGGGTCGCCAAGCTCCATGGCTTCATCCCTTGTTTTCCCTCATTTCATCCCTCATTTTCCCTCATTTCATCCCTCATCCCTCAATGCTTTTCCAGAAGACAGCCCGAAAAGGCTCAGGCTCCAGAAAGGAGCAGTCCCTTCCAGCAAGGGAACCGTGTGGGAAGGGGAGAATCCCTCAGCGTACTCCCACCCTCGCCGTGCCCTCCTCCGGCCAGCGCCGAAGAAAGAAAGGGGCCGCAGCCCTTCACCTCCCTGCAGCCAACATCAGCGGGAAGGCCTCGCCGGAGGCACCCGCGGAAACCCCTTTGAACGTCGGCCACGCCGACCACGCAGCTTTCCACCTCCACACGCCCCGCAGAGCGCTCGGACGGGCTGGGCCGAAGGCGGACCTGGCACCGGTGAATCCCGCCGGCTCCTCGGCCCGTGCCCCCGTCCCTCCTCGGCCCCGCGCTGCTCCGCGGGACGCCACCCGCGCTGCCCCGGCACCCCGCGCCTGCCAGATGGAGCGGGGAGCGGGGCTGCCCGCCGGTGCCCGGGCCCGCC
>VZSF01000114.1:28771-68139 GCA_013398295.1 Chionis minor | reverse complement strand
GGCCGGGCCGAGGAAGGCGTGAGGGAGGGGGGCTGCCCCGCTGCCAGGCGGCCCCTGTGCCCGCCGCGCCTCTGCCTGGCGGAGGGGGCCGAGCTGCCTTGGCCTTCGGGGAGAAGAGGAGAGAGGGCGCCCCCCTCGCCCGGCCCAGAGCTGCCCGTTGAGGCGTGAGGGAACAGGGCGGTGGGCGAAGGGGAGGGCGGGCGGCGGGGGAGCGCCGGGGCATCGCCGGTAGCTGCCGCACCGAGCACGGGACCAGCCCGCAGACCGGCCTCCGGGCTGAGGCTGCCCCGCCGCGTCCCGCCTTCTCCCCAGCCCGGGGAAGAGAAGGGTCCGGGGAGACCTTACAGCAGCCTTCCAGCATCTGAAAGGGGCCTGCAGGAAAGATCCTGGGGAGGAACTTTTTACAAGGGCGTGTAGTGATAGGACGAGGGGTGATGGCTTCAAACTGGAGGAGGGGAGTTTTAGAATAGATGCTCAGAAGAAATTTTTCACTGTGAGGGTGATGAGACACTGGAACAGGTTGCCCAGGGAAGCTGTGGATGCCCCATCCCTGGAAGTGCTCAAGGCCAGGCTGGATGGGGCTTTGAGCAACCAGGTCTAGTGGGAGGTGTCCCTGCCCATGGGAGAGGGGTTGGAACTAGGTGATCTTGAAGGTCCCTTCCAACCTAAACCACTCAGTGATTCTATGAGATGTGTGGTGCGGAGATGTCCACTGAGATGAGGGCTGCTCCACCTGTAGCCAGGTCTGGAAGGGTTAGGGGTTTTGAAGCAGGTTACAGTAAAGAGGCTGGGGCAGACGCTTACCTTTGCAGGAGCTGCTTTGGCGTGCTTTTAGACAGGCTATGGCCACGGCAGGCGTTAGTAGGAGTTAGTGATGACCATGAACTTCTAAATTGAGCGTGACTCTGCTGCAATGCTTTCTTCTGTCTCCGGAAGCACGTTTCTTGGGAGGAAATCCACTTCAATCATCAGTTGTGGGTAAAAGTTGATATCTATACCCAGCATCAAGGGAGACATAAACCCATCGGCTATGGGTAAATGTTAATACTCATACCTAGCATCGAGGGAGAAGTAAAAAAGAATTTGGTGAAGGCATCAAGTTTTGTCTAAGGCTAGATATATCAAGGGCTTATCCTTACATTGTTCATGTGCCCCACAAACTTCCACCGAGCCTCTAAAATATTTGCATGCCTAAGGAAGTTGTGCACAAAATGCCTATGAACATACAATGGAAGCAAAGAACTAATACTGAGTAAATAAATTTTTGCTTGTAGTCTGCCTGGAACAGTTCCCAGAATATCTATTTATTTATTTATATTATGTATTTATTTATATTCCCTTACATATTTACATTCATCTAAGGACATCTGTCCTGGAGCTCCACCTTTCTGAAGGGGAATTCTGCATAATGCTTTGAGAATGCGGAGGCGTGTTCTTCCCATATGCTGCCTGGAAAGATTTAGTTATGAACTTAAGTTGAAGTATTTGAATCATCCTGTGGAGTCAATGGTCCATCTATGCAGCTAAGGATGAGAGCAAGTCTTTGCAGAAATAGGGCTAAGAAGCCCTCAGAGATGGTGTCTTTACATTCAGTGTTTGGAGTTCATACTGCTTATGAAGTAAGTCAGACCTTTCTGTTTTCTTTTCTCTCTCTGCAGGCCTTGACCTACCAGGGAGATTTCTCTTTGCAATCTTGACTCTGATGACGCTAATTGCCAACCTGGTGTTTATAGAGGAAGCTGTCTACATCTACAGGAAAATCCCCACGTCCAAAAGATCGATCATAATTTGGGTTAATGCTGCAGCTCCAGTAGGTTATCATGGAAAAGAGATAAAATTGAATGTTGAAAATGGGGTTTCCCTGAAAATCCACATGAACCTGCGTTATCTCTGCCCTTCGTACAACCCTCCTCCCTTTCTCTGTAGGTGATCGCTACTACTTCATGCATTGGCATGTGGATTCCTCGCTCAACGATGTTTACAGATTTCACAGCAGCAGTGTGAGTATGCTGCTTGTTTCTAGACATTGCCCCAAGCCCTGAATTTCTTCCTTTTATATATCCGCTGCTCTTGGTAAACACAGTCATTTTGTAAATTTAACAATTTAGTAATTTTTGGTTTGAGTTGAAATCTCTTGGCAGCTCTTTCCTGGGAGGTGGAAAATGCTGAAGCAGTTCCCAGTGCTGCAGTCCCCTAGTGTGGGAACCTCAGTATGAAAGATCTGTGACTCGCATGTAATTGATCCCTCGGACTGACAGTCGCTTTGAAGCGGTACTCTTTCTTCCCTCTCTCTGCGTGTCGCGTGGAATGAGACGCTGACCTGTGACTTCTCTCCGCATTTACTAATGATGAGCCAGAGAGGTCTATTATTAATGGTGGCGAGTGAACCTCCGATGAGTATATCAGTGTAAAAATGTTCTGCAGTTGTCCTGATAAAAGCACTTTCTGTACAAGTGTGACAGCTCCGACACGCACAGAGAGGGAGGGAGAAATGTGGTCCTCGATTCCTGGAGGTGATGGCGCAGCCCTGGTAGGCAGAGCCGCGCAGGGGGATGCTCCGGCCTTGGGCACTCTGCAGTTGATTTTGGGATGATTTCGGAACCCACTGCAGGACAGCGTCGTAGACTGTCATGGATCACCGCACCCCTTGTCACGTTGCATTTACTAAGAGAGTGGAGTGAAAAAGGAGGGGAAACACAGTAGTAAGGAACAGTGTGAACATGCAGAATCTGTGCAGGTAGTGCAGACTGCCAGAAACTTCCAAGGATCCAGTCCTACGGCACTTTAAGCTTGTCTGAATCCCCCCTTCTCCCTTGCCCAAGATGCAGGTTCCCGTCCTCTCACTTGCAGCCACCACCACTCACAGTCTCCAGCTGCACACGGCAAGCTCTTTCAAGGAGGCAGGGCAGCTGGAGAGGACCTCTTTTATTCGGTGAGGCTGGATTTCAGCGAATCAGTTCCCTAAATCAGTTTGGGACAGGGAGGAAAGGGCGGTTGCACCATCTGTAGTACTTGGGCAGGGTTGAGATTGTGCAGCTGGTGAAGGAGGGAGAGGTGGGGTTGCAGCAGTCAGCGCTTGGCCGCAGAGGAACCACACACCCTGAGTGGGCCAGCACGTACAATGATAGCTATTTATATATGAACCTATCAATGTTTATTGCTGTTGATTGGGTTTGGGGATTTTTTTTTTTTTTTTTTGAGAGAAGGAATTGGACTAATTCTGAAAAGTTTGGACCAGTCAGGACTGGATTAACTGACGGAAAAATATGGCCATAATGACTTGGGCCAGAAAAGCCTGTGCTTTAATACTGACTCCCACCAGCCGCCAGCGGCTTCGGGAAATTCCACAGATACTCTGTGCCTCGGTTTATTCCTCTTTTGTTGAGGTTAGGGCAGTTCTGGACCTCCAAGGTAATGGAAAGCTGAAGCTTTTTGACAGCTAGTGCTAGAATTTCTGTTGACTGCAAAGTGCAAGCTGTTAAAACCCTGGACAGAAGGTGGCACTGGCCTGTGCAGGCATCTGAGAGACACACAGGCAGGTTCAAGTTAGCATTTTCTTCCTCTCCTAGATTTTTTGCCATAGTTATCCACAAGTTCCTGCTGATGATGATTAAAGAGTGTGGAGGTCAAAAGCTGCTCCTCAGGCGGTTTGAAAATGGTCGCTTCAAGATCAGCACTGGTCCCTGCTGCTGCTGCTGTCTTTGCCTCCCTCGTGTGCCCATCACTCGGTGAGTTGCCCTTTAAGATTTCCCAGCTGAAAAACGGCACCTGGAATTCAGCCAACTTGGCAAGGACAGGCTTACAGCAAAGGGCCTCCCCGCTTCCCGAAAGTCAGTCTCAAGCTGTCCCTTTCAAACAGTGCCATCACTTCGGGGCTGTATGCCACCACTAGTTTATTTCCTTTTTATAATGCAGAATTTTGCATAAGAGTTGAGAGCATGACCTCTCTCAGTTTAACCCAATGCAGTGTTACCACTCAAAGTAACGTTGAGTGCTGTGGTATCTCCCCAACTAATCCCATTCTCTTACAAGAAACCATTTATGTAGTAAGCGGTGGTGTGTGGGAGGAGGAATTTCTGCTCTAGAAAACCTAATAATTGAGACTGCAGTTTCTTTCATTCCAGAAGGGAACAAATGTCTCAAAAATGGGTATTTTTCACAAGCAGAGTTGTCAAATTGAGGCTGTCTTGAAAGAAAATTTCTCTTACTTTGATGAAATTGAAATGTTTCGTTCTGATTTTGACTTTTAAACTACTTTAGATTAAAATAATTTTTCGAACAAAAAATAGATGTAATTCCTGGAAAGCTTTGATCTAACGAAATGCCATTGTCTGGTGAGGCAAAAGCAAATATTTTCTCCTACTAAGCTTAGTATTAATGCACCTTTGAGAAGTGAAGCGAGGATGGAGAGCTGCACCTGAGGGAGCCACTGTACTGTAACAGAAACCCTGTCTCCTTTGAGCACTGCCTGGTGAGGCCCCTCCTCTGGCTAGTGTCACTCTGTCATTTGCATATCACTCCACAGCCTGGAAGCCTCGTGCATTTCCCAGGGCTTTCATTCTGGCACAGATTATGAGAATGTTTCTCTCATTAAAAGCAAAATCCGAAGGACTGAATGTGCAAGACAGAGACTTTTCTATGAGGGCCTGGTCATTAGTGTCAGAGGGACCCTAGGGACTTTATGGCTAAATGAAAGGAACAAGCAGAACGCAGCGTAGTGGTTTGTGATGCTTTTGCAATAATTCTTATTTTTTATTGTAATAATTCTTCCATAAGAATTCAGGAGTAGAATTTAAACTCTTATTTCCATCATTTTATTTTAACGGAATAACAGTAATTATTTACATGGAGGGGGCACCAAGAAGAATAGGTAGTAAATCAGATGAAAAATACACCTCCAAAAATGGATGTAACGCAATGACGTAAAAAACCAGCAACTACTGATACAGATCTCAATGATTCCTGCTAATTTTGACGGGCATTGGTTCAGACTCATTTCAGCACTCAGAGCTGAAGAAATGCCTTGGCACAGAGCTGTGCTGTAGATCTAACTTGTCACCAGTATATTTGTTTTTCTTTCTGTGTCTGTCACCCTCTGTATAGGTTGTGGTAGCTGGGAGCTTGGGAGAGCATCCGGTGCTCTGCCCTGCTGTTGATCAGTCGAGTGACAGCTTACCCAGGATGATACTAGTTAAATTAACTCCTTTCAGGACCTTGATAGTGCCTACTACTGCTGGGAGGAAGGACAGCTGTCTGTTTGAAAAAAAGGCTTTCTGTGCTGCATAGGGCTTAGGGCTCCTTCTCCGGCATCTGTAGCACCGAGAAACCCATCTGCTGTCTCTGCTTCTGACTTCTAGCCTTTTCCCATTGCAGGGCACTTTTTTTTTAAAAAAAAATATGGGCAAACTATACCAGAGAAAGGTCAGTCTCATATTCCTCCCATAGGTATTTTCTGGGGAAACGGGGAGCTACTCCAAAGGAGGGATTTATTCTTTTAAAAAGCCATATATTATCGAGCAGTCCTGGGAAAGCTAACAAAGTACAGTTGACAGAAGAGGCAAAGGAACAGTCCATACAGTGGGGAGAGACGTGGCAGAAGACGTCTCCACGGTTAAGAAAGATAGACCTGTGTCAACAAGGAAGACAACTCCTGGCATTGCAGTGGCTGTGCTGTTTGTCATATCATTCTTCAAAGCCCTTTGGGAATAATAAGTCTTTCAAAAGGCACATGTGCTAAATGGCTGGCCAGTTGTAGGCCCTTCCACATGTGTTTGTGCTTTGTGCTGTTCATAACCCTGTGGTTATTAGCTATATTAATTGAGCAATTTCTGTAATTCCTGGTTCGTGGCTATATTCTGTAATGTACTAAGTGGCAGCCTGTTGTCTGCTGAGGCATCTCTCACGGCAGCCTCAAGGGCCCAGGGAGCTACAGTGAAGACAACTTTAACAGTGTGGGAAATACACAGCGATGGGCTAAAACGTGAGCCAGCCGCAGCTTGTCCTGCAAAGACTGAAGGCAAGCTCAGGTCGGTCAGCTGTCATGTCCTCTGTTAGGAAGTGCATCTTCCCCTTTCCTGATGACCTTTAATGCTGGCTGGCCACGTTACTGTGGACGGTCTGTGTTCTGGACCCAGTTTATACTGACAGAAGTAAGGAAATCCTGAGCTGTCCTGCTGTCCTGGTGCAGTTTGCCAAGCGAAAGATAGTTCCTTTCTCCTGTTCAGAGTACAGAGGAGCAAAACCAGATGCTTACATGGTAGTGTTCGCGATGCACTGAAAAACTACCAGTCCTTTCGCCTAGGTCTGTATGATTCCCTTTCTTGATCTACCACAGGACTAGGAATTGTCTGAGGAGGAAGACTAAATTTCCCAGTTTCATCGGAAAAGTGAAATAGTAAGGCAACAAGGCAAGAGCAAGTGGCATTACTGCTCGGAAACCAGTTATGCTGCTACTGGCTGTCTGCTTAGCTTCAGAGCAAAGACATCACATTTTGCCCAGTTTTGGTTAGTACATGATTGCTGCAGAACAGGGAAAGTACTATTTTTGTAGAGACTTTACTAAATAAACACTGGGTAATTCTTGGGAAGATTTTCTAATCTTGAAGCTGTTTCTTGCCAGATTTTAGCCACATGCTACAAGAGTGGGAAAGTTTTGCAGTTGACTATCAAAAAAATGTTGTCAAGGTTGCTAATAAGATTTTGGCCCATGTGATTTTTTTTTAATTTTTATTTTTTCCTGGTCAGGCGAACCCTCTTTTGGCTGAAGCTGGGTACCTTTCAGTTTGCTTTCTTTCGACCCGTGCTCATGTTTTTATCAGTAGTGCTTTGGAGTAATGGCAATTACACCCTTTACAATGTAAGTAAATATTTTAATCAGAGGTGGTCCACAAAATCCTTGGGTTTTAGGGTTGATGTATGTTAGTATCTTAGTCTACAACTAAACTGTGAAATCTGGGAGCGCTTCCAAGGGAGTCCTTACTGTATTATTCTTACCCTGAAGCATGTAATTTCTGCTTTCCCCCCAGACTCTCCATTTCCTGGCTTCTCTTGGAAAGAAACTGGGCAGCAGGGTGGGTTAGGCATCAGATCATGCTCCAGTATGTTTCCCAGCTTGTATGGTTAGAATAGCGGGACTGCGCATTGCCCTATGGGATGTACCCACACTGTGTTTTGTAAGGTACAGCCTTAAGAAACAGCAGTGCTGTACTTCTGCTTTGTACCATCTAAGCTGCAAGAGGATGCGGAAGTCTGTATCTGCTAATAATTTTGCACCTCTTGGATAACTCAGATTAAAAGTAATAAATTTTTTTGTGGTTTCATGGTATAAAATAAATGGCCTCTCTGAGATGGCGCACTGGATATGCTCTCATGAGCTGCTGAGCGTTCCCAAGTGCTGCTGGGGTCAGGTTGTGGGGTTGTGTCACTTGTTACCCTCCCAGGCTGAACAGATGTACAGGTCCATGCCCACTGAGTGAGGGCGCTGTGCTAACACTCCAGTTGGTATTGTGGGGTTTCCCCGTGCAAACCCCAGCAACTGGTGCTACCATCGGCTTTCAGGTAGGTAGAAACAAGCATTTTAGTGTCTGCATCATCCAGTTCGCAACTTCTTCCTAGAAATAGTAAAATGCCCTGTGAAGTTTTATAGGTACATTTGTTTGATTTGCTTCTTAGTTATCTCCCAAAGGAGCTGCAATATGGATTAGCTGCTTCATTGGTGTCCTCACCATTCTTGCCCTGTGGCCAGTTGCAATCATGTTTCAACAAGTTCGGACTCTCCTTATCTGTAAGAAGATCATCCCTAAGTTTGCTCTTTATCAGGTGAGAAGTTTAATATTTCTGATAAAAAAAAATCTTAGTCATTGGTATAACACTGTCTTTCTGGTTCTTAGTCCGTTGTTGAAAAGTTACAGTATTGGTTCTTTTCCCTCCTTAAATGCACTGTGCAAAGGCATATTTTTACCTGATTAAACTGCATCCCTTTGAAGCCCTGTCTTTGACTCCTCTTCATTTTCAGCCTGAGCCAATTTACCTCTTGTCTCTCAGGAGTGCTGGGTATGTGAGAGCCAGGTAAAATCCATTCATCATTAGGCAACTGAAATCAAAACAGCACCTTCTGCGGGGCTTGAAGGAAGCTTTGTAGGTGCAGGATCCTGAAACACCATGTTAAAATGCTGGTGTTTACTTGTGAAAACACTAGGAGAGGATGTGGAGCATTGTGTGGGTGGCGCCCGTTTGAACTGCTTCAGTGTGTCACAGTGTTCTGTTTTGACAATATTTTTCTCGGCCATTCTGCAGTTCAGAGTTAGATAATAATGAAAATACTGGCTGGGAGTCATTAAATAGTAAGGAACAGAACCGGATTGAAAAAGCCCAGGAACAGGGCCACACTCTTCCACATCACCTTGAAGAGAGTACAGCAGAAGCCTTGGATATGCATCCTTCTTGAACAGAACACATAGACAGGCTGGTGCACTAACGTCTCTGTTAAGTAAATTATTAAACTTTTATAAATGCAATAAACAGGATAGTCACACCGGCAAAGCTGCAGTAGGGTGAATCCAGGTTTAAGAAGGCAAACTCTCTTAATGCAAGGGTTTTTACTCAGGCAGTTACACCAGCAGCTAGGGTGACGTTTTCCTGTCTCCAAGGCCGTGAAGGCCTAGCTCAGTGAAAAGCAGGTAATATGGTGCATAAGGGACTGTTGCTGAACCCAAGCTGCAAAGAGTCCTTCATCCCTTCTGGCAAAGAAGTCAGTTCCGTATAACTTGGGGAGCACCACATCTCCCTGCTGTGGCAAAAATAGGAGACAACAGAAAAAAATGTTCTTTGAGTCCTTTGTACACTAAGGGAGAACATAAGCTTATAGGTCAGATTAAGAGGAGATGTTTAAAACATTGTTACCTGTTATTGGGAGCTCAGCATTGTTTAAAATCCCAACTGGGAGGTCTGTGTATATTGCACCTCCCAAATGGAAGGGCTTTTCAAAGAGAGGTTTAATTTAATACTCACATTCAGAGCAATACCATCCTGACCTAAAGATGAATTCTGCAGAATTGTAGGCAGCGTGCTGGAAGATGGGAGGAGAGGGAGGGCAAGAAAGGAGGAATGAGGCAAAAGAGGGTCTATTATGAAAGCAGAATTACTGTGTGAACTGTAAACCTTTTCCTGATAGCTAAGGCATCTGTTTTCTCTTTCTGGTGCAGTTTATCCTCATTTTGAACCACTTGCAGGCAGCTATTATCAACATCTTGGCCATGCAAAGAATTATTCCCTGTGCTCCACCACTCTCCTCTTCAGCAAGAGGAGCATGTAAGTTCTTCTGGGAAGGATATTGTTCATTTACTTATAGAGGTGACAGTTCAGCATTGCTAACTGCAGTATCTGGTGTTTTCCCAAAATAGTAATGTCCTGGGATCATGTAGCTTTTGGAGAATCTCAGCTTTTACCTACAAGAAAAAATAATAAAAGTTTTATAGCTGTCATAGTCACGGAGAAAAAGTTGATAATGGGAAGAGCTGGAATCAGAAATGAGAACACAAGAAATCAACATGCAAAAATTACTGTTAAATCTCTTGTATTTTGGATGCATAACTTACTGCGTGCTTATTGATGGGCAATACTGTAATTCTGTAACTGATTTTATTGCTGAGTGTGAGACTCCGTTATGGGGAGAGGATGGTAAAGTTTGTTCCTTTTGCACAGATGAAAATTATTAAGCCAGGTATTAATTTTGTCCCTCATAGTAATTTCCCCCGTTGGGGGGCTTTTCTTTGCCTCCCCCCCCCTTTTTCTTTTTTTTTTTTTTTTTTTTTTTTTTTTTTTTGACAGATATGACCCAGCAGCTCCTCATCATGGAAATGTTTCTGATAACCCTAATCTCAAGGGTGGTTTACCGGAGAACGTACGATGACCTAGAGCCTCCAGAGTGTATGGCTGAAGAAGCTGAGGACAACAAGCAGAATCCTAAGATTATCCTGAATGGTGGAGTTAGTGAAGATGGATTGCCAAGGGTTTAGAAGCCCTGGTGCTCCTATTCTGCAGGAGCTGGAAGCTCAGCTTCAGGAGCTTGTGTATTCTTGCACCTCAGATAGCCACGGCCCTTGTCAGAAAAACTTCTGACATAAATGCCTGTGAGCTGTAGTACTGAAAAGGACTGCTAGTGGAAAGATAACTCCATTTGTTTTCCAGTGATACACATATGGTGTGAGTGTTTTCATACTGTGCAATTTAGTAAGATTTCATACCATGTACTTTTATGCTGGTATTGGGCACTTGGTGGTAGCCAAACTGTCTCACAATGTGATTTTATTTTGTTTTTACTTTTCAGCTATTAGAATGGCTATGTTAATCCCAAGTCATCCTTGTTAATCTCTTTTGACTTTTTTAAATCTTATTTCACCCTGGATTGCTGCCATATGTCCAACACAGCATTTTCCTTCCCTTTTTCCATTAAAATTTATCAGTTCTCACTCTATGGCACAAGCTCATCATAGCTAATTCTGATCAGTAAATACATTTGCATATGTTTGTTCTGAAATCCCCAAACCTGTCTGGGCTCTCCACCTACGTAAGTGATGATCTCTTTAGGGCAAGAGTTTTTACATTCCTTGGCAATTCACCTTCTAACTTGGTAAATACACAGCTGCTTTTTGTAAGTATGTCACTGGCAGATGTTCTTCCCAGGGACAGAAGATTCACCGTCACTGGCCTGGAAAAAGAAAGTAGGAGTTGGAGTCTGAGATGTCTTCTGCCACTGCTCTGTCACGTTATTTGGTGCTGTGGTTCTCTGCTTGGAAAATGAGAATAATGATGCTCAGGATCTTTGCGTTAAAGGTGTCTGTGGGGATAAGAGCTATTGAAAGGAATCTCTTTCAAAAAATGCTTACCTGCCCAGCTTCTTCACCCCAAATCTGACCTGCCCAGGTGTCCAGTAGGACTTCAAGGATTACAAGATCTTTTAAATTCACAACCATTGCTCTGTTTTGCATAAACCAGTTTTTAGTTTTTGCAAATGATCTGGATATTCTTGCATGAACCTGATTGCTTTAGTTTGGCTCACTGTAATTTATGAAATGATCCTGTGTTTAGTAAGCATTTAGATATTCTCTTTGTTGGGACAGGAGGTGCAATGCCATATACTAGCACTTGTCTAGCCTCATCTGGTCTGATCCCTAGAAGGAAACATCGAGTCCATGCAGCAAGAATGCTTATTCCATATGTAGGTGGGGAAAATGCTTCATGTCGGAAAAGATGTCAACAACATCTTTTATCTATATTGTATTAAATAAAACTCATCATGGGAGCAAAGCTAGGCAGACAGTGGGGCTTTATTTTTAGTTTACAAAGAATTTTAAAAAACCTTTCAGTTTGGGGATTGGAAAATTAAATACTCTGAAAACAGCTAGTGAACTATCTGGAAGTAGAAAAGGGGTTTAAATTAAACACAATGTTTTCTTCTTTCTGAATGAGGTCAGAAATAATATTTGCTTTAACAATTGAAGGATTCCATTATAGTAGAAAAATTGAATTATTTTTGTTCTAAAGTGGCTGAAACAATTTTTATGTTTAATTCTTTTCTAAGCAGGCAGTCTGGGAAATTAAGACAGATTCTTGAACTCATTAATCGGCATTTCCCTTGAAAAATAATTTAGGCAAAAATTTTCACTCTGTATTAGAGTGTGTCAGTAGAATTAACACAGCTAACATATTATTAACATGGGAAATCTTCTTAATGTATTTACACATTATGGCTGTTAGCATATTCCTAATGTTGCTTTCTATCAGTGTAGTCTAGGCCATACAAACATTTATAGACTTGCAGAGCAGTACTTAATTTCATAATGGCGTTGGGAATGGTTGGCTGTGAGTTCCAGCAGCTTCGAAATTGGAAAATAAAATATTTTGAGTTGGTAGGTATCTTTGTGAACTGCTGTGGAAAAGACTAATTACTAGAGCAAATGAGACAAAAGGGCATTACTGGAGATGGATTTCTGTAGCCGTTCTGTGAGGGGCATGCCTTGGTGGGTGGGGGTGGGATCTGCAGTGTGGAAGAGCAGATCATGCACTGTAGCACGGACAGTAAAGCCGAAAACGTGGAGCGTATGGAGAAGTCGTGGTCTCTGTAGGTCCAGCGAAGGAGCTGCCGGGGCACAGCGTTGCCTTCACCCGTCACTGTTAGTCTGGCATCTGTCGTGTCTCTGAAGTGCCTGTTAAATAGATCTTGTAAACATCAGCGTGGGTCTGATTTAGCCGCAGGTATCACTCGCTGTTACGCGTTTGGGTAGATATTTAATTTTTGTTGTGATCTTCATCTGACATATTTCCGTAATAAAATGTACCATGGTGATTGTCAAGTGGACTTCAGATTTGGCAGCAAAGACACTTCTTTTTACTACATACAGGCATAGAGGTCTCATTCCAAAAATCACTTGCTTACACAGAACCCCCTTTCTGAGCAAAATTGGACACGCTTTATTTTAAATATGTGCCCAAGAGCTTTCCTGAGTTACAGCTTATGTGAATGCAGTAGAGTGTATGGGTCTTATTTATCAAGCATCGGAACAGGCTGCCCAGGGAGGTGGTGGAATCGCGGTCCCTGGAGGTATTTAAAAGACGGGTGGACGTGGTGTTGAGGGACATGGGTTAGTGGTGGTTTTGGCATAGGTTTATGGTTGGACTTGATGATCTTGAAGGTCTCTTCCAACCCAAGTGATTCTATTCTGTGATTGTTAGACATTTCTTTTTTTCTTCTGTTTTGGAACTTCTTAAATTAAGAATTTCTTCCCCAGTTCCGGCTCAGGCCAATAGTTGTCGCTTACTTAATGTAGGTGCGGCATCTAGGTAGGCGCCTGGGAGCTAGCAGCCAGGGGCAGCAGGTGGCCTGTGTTGCAGTGCATTCGTTCAGGTGCTCTTGAAATTAAAACATTGCAAATCACAACCTCCAGGTTGGACCTTAGGCAGTCTGAGTATGGAAAAACAAAACAGAAAGCCGGAAATTCCTCCAATCTCAGTTCTGATAAGGATCCCTTTCAGGTCAGTGAAAAAAAAAAATCTTCGTTTGATTAGGTGTTTGTGATTAAAGCATTTGAAAACATTTAACAAAATCTACAAGATAAATTTCACAACTCACTTTATACAGCTGCTGTAAAGTAATGAGTGTTAAAGTGAGTGCATAACCTTTATGTTATGTTTGCTTGGGATTATCGTGTGAGGAAGGGTAAAGGTAATTTGTATCGGTGTCTTTTATGATGATAAAAGGCGCCAACGCCATTAGAACGATAAGCACACACAGAGATGTGTGATGGAAGGGTAGGAGAGTTTAGGCGTTTGGAAGCAATTCATGAGACAGGGGAAAAGAAGAGTTGGGTGTTTTGGGTGGCCATGTGCTGAAGAGGCAAGTGTGGAGGCGAACACTGACCATCCTGCCTGCTGGAATGTCACGCCGGCATATGCCACGTGAACAGCAGACGCGCCAGGGGCAGAATGAACCCCAGCCCCTTGCCGTGTTGGGGGAGTGGGTTGGCAAACAAACAGCAGCTCCGTGCTCTTCTTTTCCATCTGTCATTCAAGCTATTATTTTGAAAACAACGCTAACGGAATCCCTCCTCTCCCAGAAGACTGCGGTGCGGGCTCCTGTTGGCTCCGGCACGGGCAGCGCTGGAACATTGCAGCGGTCCCCCCAGCAGACCTCCATACAATGGGAAGCTGTCGTTCCCTAGGTAGGGCTAGCTGTGGGGGGCAGTGGAGTGTGTATTTAAGGGCATGGCTTTGCCTTTCACGTGTGTCAGCAGCAAAGGCCTCGTGACTTAATACCCAAAGGGTTTGTTTCAGGCATTACGAGGGTGCTCTGCTGATTACAGACCTTTAAAGCCCTACCTTTCCCCTCCAGTTGTCCTCTCCGTTCCTGCACGCTCCCACTTGCCCTTGCCTCGTTCTCCCCGCTCAAGAGGAAAAAGCCCAAAAAAACACGGAGTGCTCCTCGGGGAGGAGGTGTCGGTTCCTGCCTGCAGAGCCAGGCAGCCAGATGACAGAACCACCTTGCTATGCTGATTTGTGACCCCGCGGTTCCCAGAGCTGGAGAGCAGGGGAAGAAGTGAGGTAACACAATAAGGATACAAGCACTGGTAAATTGAAGAAGCTGGAGAATAGGTAGAGTTACTGTAAGCAGTAGAGAAGCCCAGAAGACGACTCCTGGATAACAGAGAGAGGAAGGTAGCAGCCATTTGCTACACAACTAATGAAAACACTAGAATCAGTCTGTTGCAACACCACCTACTCAATGCGCTGCCACTTGGCATCCTTGCCTTTTTAAACAAGGTCAGGCTGCTGCTGGCAGTTTGGATGCTAATGCTTCTACTGACAGTGTAGAGTGTTCCTCCAGGATAGCTCATGAATCTGCTTGCACCTCCCTCGCTCCCAGGTAAAATGGATGGCTATTTTTAAGACACAAGTTGTGGGGGAAGAGGGCTAGATAACATACTGACCTTTTCACTGCTTCCGATCCCTTTAATAGTGTGAACGAGGTAATTCTAACAGTTGTCTGAACTCAGTGAGCACGGTCGCCTTTGTGTTAGCAAAGGGGAACTGAGGTAGAGAAATCTAGTGAACTTGCCCAAAGCCACACAGGGGAATTTTCTATCATCAGCTATGACCAGGCTGCAGAAGTTAGCCAGTCTCGCCTCACTGCTCTGAAAAATACTGCCTCTTACATATGGCAAGATGGCAAATTAAGCTAAGAGTGTCTGAGTTAAGTATGGGTTAGGTAAGTTAGGTCATGGCTAGTTAAGGTGTCCACCAGAACCCTAAATTAAGTTGCTTTCAGCTTTCATAACCTCATTCGAGTAAAAGCTACAGATCAAACCATCTCTTTGTTGGTTGTGGAACTGGTGCAAAGAACAGACATTAGTATTGTTGACTTGCAAGAGAAAGTAGGCAGAATATTTTAGGCTATTTTCTCTGCTAAGTCACACCTCAGTATAGCTCCCCACAGATGATGGTGCAGCCTTATTTGTAGATATCCACCAACTCTTCATTCTTTACTTCTCAAAATCTCAGTTCCTATTAAAAACATCCTCTATAAAGACAATCAAAACAGCACATTTAAAGAGCTCAGAACTCTATTTTTGCAGAATATTCTTTTTTTTTTTGCCCTTTCTCAACTTGTTACCCTTTCTTTATGTTCAAAAAAAAGCTTGTTACACCTATGCTGATGCCACTTACTGCCAAATAATCAAGCGGTTGGTGTGCCAGTATAGCACCTGAAGGCACAGGTGCTTTGTGACATACCTACAGCAGCTTGAAGTCTTGGAATAGTCTTTATTGTTTGCCAAACAAGGAACAGAAAATCCCATCACAGAAGGTGCATTGAAAAATAGGAAGAAGATTTTATTGAATTTTTTTTTTTTTTTTTTTGTGGGAGAAATCAGACTTAAATTTTGGCCATATTTTAGACATTTTTTGTCAGTTCTAGGGACAGAAAAAATGTCCAAAGGCAATTTCCCTTTTGTTTGTGGATGTCTCTTCCCTCCACAACTATAAATAGCCCACCTTCTTTAAGACCAGACTGCCCAGCATCTATTATACAGACGGGGCCACAGCGTATGTACGAAAGTAACAGTAGGATAAAATTACTTTTGTCTCCTTTAATGCAATTTAGCAGCTGAAAAGTGTCAGCTTCCCCTCTAGAGATTCAGGCATCAGATCACAGATGCCTTCTGGGATCTAAGGCATAGTTTTGATACAGGCTGAAATCAGTTCAGACATCTTGGGAGACGTGAGAAAGCGCTGCAAGACCCTCTGCAGAGCAGAGCCACGAGAAGAAAGGTAATATTGCTGGCAAAGGGGAGAGCGCTGACACAGGGATAATTAGCAGCTCAAGGCTTCTTGTAAAGGAAAACCAACTGGAATAAAACATACAAAATCCTACAGAAGCAAACCCAAGTAGCCTGAGGATGGCAGTTTAGCAACGTCAATGATCAGCCCATTCCAAGCGGCAGCAGAAGCCAAATTTCCCCTCTCTACCAAAGGCTGCTCATCCAGCAGGGCCTCCTTGAGTGCCTTATCAGGGGTGGCGAGAATGTTAGCTCGTTAGCTCTACCTACACGTTGTGTATATTGACCAATAAACCATATGTTTTACTCTCCTAAACTGTGAAATCCATTTTGCGGGGGCTTGGTGCGTAGCAAAAAGGCACCCAAATGAACTGACCCGGAGGGGGAAGGTTGCAAAGCAAGGAAGAACTGTTCAGTAGGGGCAGCACGTCCACCTCTATCACCTTTTGAGAGTCACAACCTTACGAACCAAAGGAGGAGTTAGAAACAGCACAAACGTGACTTCTGAATTTATATTCATCCTTTATTGCAAATTACCGAAAAAGGTGAGTTTCTGTGTCTCCCTGTAGCCTTGCCATACCCAGGCAGCAAAGGGTGTGAGCTAATTGTTAAATTCAGTTCAACAAGTTCCTCATTAGGGGGAAATTACCTGAGTTTGAAATCTGCTAATTTTCCAATCAGGGTGAGTGTTTGCACTTGTGATTTGGAAATAATTAACACATGGTATAACATCAAAACCTATGTAAAGGCTAATGGTAGAAGACTAATTTCCTTGGCATGAAAATGGTGTGTTTGGTTTCCCCAGAGCTCTATTACTATCCTTTCAGTAGCCGTATCTGCTGTGTAGGGTGTTCTAGTATTTGTTTAGACTGGTTGTCTGCAGAGTTGTACTTTTTACGTTAATTTTGAAAAAATCGGACTATTATTTTCCAGGGCTATGAGTATTTTTTTTTATTTATTTTGAAAGGTGCTGTATGTATTTCTTCTTCCTGTCAATACAGACTTTCCTAGAATTACTTGCTTCTATTATCTCTAAAAGGAGATCATAAACTCATTTTAGACGAGGACTTTAGCCTGAGGTCTGCCAAGTTTAAAATGTACATTCCCAGTAGAGTCATGTTCTGATCCTTAAGGGCATTCCTAGGAATGTGAATGCCCTGTAGTATTTAGAAAGAAAGAATATCCAGGTAGGACAATTAAGAAAGCAGATGTGTACATGGGAGAAACAAACGTAGTTGGAAAACACAAACTAATTTTCTGCTTTAAAGTTTCAGCTATTGATATACCTCTAATCATCACCACTTCTATGCGTTATCAGATAATATTAGCTGGTCTAAACCGGATGTTATTTCTGGCAGATGATGCTACTCTTGCAGCTTAGAGCACAGCACTAGAAGAACCCAGTGCATCAGTGACCTCTCACCACAAAACTTGCACGGGAGAGGAGTGATTTAATCTTCGGTAGCCGAGTCAACTCCACCCATGGGTGGTGTTTGTCCCACTGGTGTGAGATTACTGTGGGTTATTGACAGGAAGGGTGTGACTTCACAGCTACAGACAAGGAGAAGAGCCCATTCCAGGGGAGCAGGCAGGGTGCAGCAGAGGATATTATCCAGACTAATGTCCAGTCTGGAAGCAGCCCCTTTTTGGCCGCAGGTGCAGTGACACAGAGCATGGTCCATGAGCTCTGCTTGCCCACAATTGGCATGTGAGGCTTTTCATTGCCTGTTGTCACCCCTTTCGCTGCCTTTGGTCCCCTAAGGCCTCCAAGCACAGCCTCCCACAGCAAAGCAAGCCACCAAGGGTAGGGCAAGGCAGCTTTAAATGGTGTCCCATCTACCAAGGCTTCGTTGGCAGCATCCATTAGGCAGAAAGGAGGGAAACGTGGCTCTTTCTGCACAGCCCTTTCTTCTCGTATGTCCACGGATATCTATGGCAACTGTTTGCGCTAAGATAGGAGTTGTTTCAGGTACATGTGAGTCAGCACTCAGGAATTCTCTTACTGGATTAATATCTCTGACTTAAGTAACCTGTTTTGAACGCTTCCAGTATCTTAATTTTTTTTTTTCTTCTCAAGGCATTTTTGGATGAATGGAAATAGAGTTTGCATTTCTTTCTTCACAGAAGCAGCATTTGCGATTTGTATGCATGCCCATCAAGTAGTACTGACGCCACCAGAAATGCTACACACAGGTGGTGTGGATTTGTATTGTCACGCAAGCTGATGACAACTCCCTTTCTCGGTCAGTTTTGCTTTTTATAGCTCATTGCTTATGATTACTGTTGCTTCTGAAATTCTGGACTGTGGTTCTCATACCCGTATTTCTGTTGCTCTATTTCTGTTGCTCTGCTTTTGCTCATGACATCAGCTGCTGCTACTTCTCTGCATCCGGAAAAATTCTTCGCATCTGAACTGGTTGCTTTGGTTATAGGCAGTATTTCCTACGTCAAATCCCCAGGCCGCTGAGAGCATCTTCTTTTCTCTCTCTTATACGGAGTGTCCCCCCCGCTTGCTGCTCGTATGTAACGTGAAAAAGAGAGCATGAGCAAGTGAGCCTGAGAGGCTAATACATTAAAATTCATGCTTTTGATTCCAGACGATTGTTTTTCTGAAGCTATTTACTTTTCCTATGTGCCTTACATTTTACTTCCAAAAAGGATCCGATTTCAAGCTCTGGTCAAGTAACCCTTATTTCACAAGAAACACATTGGCCATTTCACTCTGGTTCTCTCTGAGCAGCTGTTGTGTCACAAAAGACACATCTGGCAACTCGGGGATAATTTTTTCTGCAGTGCCAGCTGCCTTGGGAGTTGCTGAGGAACCTACACTGCACGGGCAAGGAAGATCAAAGCCGTTAGGTCACCTGCCAGACCGAGTCCTGCCTGTTGTCTGCCTGTGGATAATGTTAAGGAGATAAAGCTCAACCAACTGTTTCCTTCTTTCTCTCTTATCCTTTTGCTTACATGCTGCTTCTGCTAGGCAACTTCTTCTTTCATGCTCCCTCCTCCCTTCGAAATTCTCTTCTTGGAGGCCTAAATATCGCAGCTTCCCACACACAGACCGCCTGGGGAGAACGGCCCCTGCCACCCAAATGGGACCTGTCTGACCAAGTCCCCTGGTGAGGTGCTACCTTGTTTGGCTGCCAGCTGAGGACCCAAGGCAGTTCTGAGCCCTCAGGTAAGTGGCTGTGGGATTATGATGGTCTTTGCTGTCAGTATAATTATGCACCAGAAAACCAGCCAGCTCCTGGAAGCTAGTATTAGTCTCTTAACAATAGTAATGAATTAAATGTTAGTTGGTCTCTTAACAGCAAATTGTGATGTAATGTAAATCACTTTGGTAGCCAGCAGTACTGAAATAAAAAAAATTATTAACTCTTGGTGATTCTCCCAATGTGTGTGCGAACACACACAAATCCCTCCTGTAATTTATTTTTAACCACTTGCACAGATTTAACTGAGTAACATGCAAAACTGGTATCGAAGCCATATGACACACATGTACACCAGGCTGAGCGTGTCAAATGAAGTTTTTGGGGAGTTATTTATGCCCAATCCAACATAAAAACTATTTGACTACAATTTTTACACCGATATTTCCAAATCACCATCAGGGCTACCCAGCCATTCTCTGATTTTAATGGAAATTAAACCTGTTGTTAAACATTGGCCCACCAGACAGCATCCCTTTGAAGGCAACAGGCAGATGTGTGCTTTGTTCACATCCTCCAACTCCTGAGCACCCACTGCAGCTCATCATCTTGCAAGGCAGCAACCAGCAGCAGCTGGGAGGTGTAAGAAACCAGCTCTCAGGCTGGCCTTGCTCCTGCCATGTGCTGCCCTCGGCTACAGCTTCTTCAGTAAAAATTAATTTTTTTCTCATAATGATTGTAATGCGATTTTGAATTGCTTTTTGTAACGTTGAAGAAGACCATGTTAGTATCACACCACCCCTATCTCTCCCGCAAGAAGAAGAATGCTGATAAATAGAGATTAAAAGGATTTAATTTGCATTTATCATTCTCCATTTTCTAGACTTAAGCCCACCCTTTGAGGTGGCTCTTTTTGAGGAAGTAATCTGAATCCTTTATTAGTTTAATAGGATTTGGCTAATATTACTGACTGTATCCTGTCTTCGAGCTGGATTGCCACCGATAGTCTAAACAGATTTGCCTGACACTAAGGCAAATCCTCTCTGTAAACTGTTGTAGCTGTCTGAGACAAGACTTGCTACCACTGCTTTCCCTCCATGAGAGTAAGCAAGCTCTGTTCAAACTCTCCCCTAAGGAGAGGTGAGACAAGTGTGACTAAGTGTCAGCTGGCTATTCGGTTTTTCTTTAAAGTCATATGATTATAATTACTTCCAAAATTTCTTATCTTCTGTATGTATTCTTCTGCCACCTGAAGCTGGGTGAAGAATCCCTGTAATAGCGTTACGCTAAAAAATTGGCAGTGAAAGATAATGGGTAAAATTGGACTGACCATTCTCCCCCATTTGAACTACTGTATTCCCAGAAAGCTACAGGCTGGCTGCCAGGAAATGTGCAACAGCTATCCCCAACTGAAGATTTTTCTCTGTTTTCCAGTTAGTGATAATAGTTGAAAATGGCAAGCGTGTGCAATGCGGTGTTCCCCCTGCCTCTTGCATCTCTGTCTGTCCTACATTGCAGGTAGAACAACACCTGCATTTGTAGTCTAAACTGTCCCATCCTTCACATATTTTTTTAGCAGGGAACTGATACCCATTTTCATTTTCTAGGACACATCAAAGGACTCATTATGACAGATGTGAATTTTTTTAATTGTGAAAATAATTACCAGAAAAGTAAAACATTTCTCATGGAAAAAAATGTTAAGCATCCCCCGTGATGCTCCCAATGACCAAAATGCCTCTCTTTTTTTTTTTTTCTTTTTTTTTTTTCCCCTGATGCATAACATCTGCACTATTCTCCCTGTGTGTGTCTCCCAGGCAAAGGCTGTACAGTCTAGTCTTTGGTGGTTCCATACATCAGTAAGAGCTAAATTAAGTTAACTTGATTATTTTTTGCAGCTAACATGTTTAGCTTTTTTAATTTGCATATGCAGAAGTGGCTAACAGAGCAAGGCAAGGGGAGCTACCAGAGAAGTGTCAGTGAAGGAGGGGCAGTGGCCCAGGATAACGGCAGTAATTCCCCAGCAGCCTCAGAGGTTCCAGCACGCCATCACTGCAGCAAAAGAAGCTGGAGTTCTTATTCCTGCCTGGGAATGGGACAAATAGTTGAAATGGGAAATACAGTTCATCCCTATATAGTTCATAAACTTCATTTATTTTTATTCTACAGTCTGTCCAGGGGCTTTAGTGCTGTACCTTGAGACGGAACATCATTCTGCTCATGAAGTCAAAATAGCTGTATTTGGGATAATCCCCCACTCTGGTAAGAAAGGAAGGAGGGGGGAAAAAAAAAAAAGGAATATGATAAAATAATTGTGTGTCACCCCCCGCCCTCTCCTGTTTCCACATTTCTTCACAGCTGAGGAACTGAACGTAGCGCCCACAGGGTAAGGCAGTTATTTTACAGAGCGACAGTAACCTCTACCTAAGAATGAGGAGCCTCTAGAGGCTGAACCCACTGCCTCTTACCTTCTTCAGTAACCAGATTACCAGCAACTCCGGCGATACCAGCAGCCTGAAGCATCCGGTGGAACATCTGGGGCATACAGATGTTCCGAAAAACAGCAACGCGAGGAATTCCTGTATGTAGGCTTTGCAAGTCGTGACTTACCCATAGGCAGTCCTCAGTCAAGCATATGGCAGTCACTAGATGGCACACTTAAACAACTCACTGCACTTCCTTACCTTGCCTCTTACACAGGTGCTGGGACGTAGCGGAGAGCTTTTTCCGCGGGAGATAAGGGATTCTTGGATGCGCAGCCTCGTTCTGCGTAGATTGTATTTTTATTGCGGTTTCCTGCCCTCACTGGTGAGCTTACAAGTTGTTATTTATTAGAAGGCAAAGCTCGATTTCTCTGCCTTCAGTTATAGTTAAATTAGCCTTGCCGTCTTTAATTTTGGAGGACAACTCGTTTGGGCTGCTTTGAGGAACGTCTGCACAAAGTGATATATGAACCAGGCTTGTTACTCCAGCAGCAGTCACACAGCTGCAAGGTTAGGGGCATTTGGGATTTATTTTAGGAGAAATAACGCATGGCGCACCCCCTCTTGGATACTGTTTTGAGTGAACAATATATCCCTTCTTTCATTTTACGTACACTCCCCAAAATATTCAGTAGGCGTCACTGTTGTTAGTACTGCTGCCAATAACATAAGCAGTAAGAATCAAAACTGGTTTACCTTTTAAGCATCCCTGTAGACGGAAAATGTAAATCTAACCAGGCGATGGGCAGCAGTTTTGGTTGTTCTTGCTCAGATCCTACTGTATTAGTCCTGCCAGATGAGTACTACTCCTCCTTTACCGCACACTACACCTTTGTGTGGCAAAAAACTGTAAATGCAGTGAAGTTACTCCTATCACACCTTTAGCTCTGACTTTCGGCCTTGACAACACAAGACCTTTTATGGTCCGTGAAGCTATATACACACGTAGCTCTTGAACCCTGCCCTCCAAGTGGAGGCACTGGTGCGGGGACCTTGGTTCTCCAGCTTGTGTTGAAGTCCACCCCTGCCTGGCACAAAGCAAATGACTCCTCAGGGATGCGTTTTTGCTGATTGTCATGGACGTGTCTACGCTAATGTTTCAAACTGGATTAGTGTTTGTGAAACGAATCTCCTAATCGTGTTTCTAATGATGCCTTGGGCTGCCCAGGGGGCTTCTCTCTGAGCAATCTGCTGGGATGCCTTTTGGGTGAAACTCAAGGGGGAGATATGCTCCAGGAGTGCACCCTAGCGCTCCTCAGCTGCCAGCAGGCTTTCAGCCCACTGGACCAGCCTAGAGCTAGGCCAAAATGTGAATAATGGAGATATCGAGTCCTCAAAACAAACCATTGCACTGTGCAGATTTAGCCCTTTGGTTCCACGCTACCTGCCAAATGCACATACATGGAGATACTGTTCCTGACACTTAATGTGAAATTTCCCAGAGTCTTCATTTGAGAGCAGCCCTTGAATTTGTCCCTCACCAACCTCTATTTGTTGTTTCCTTCAAATTAAAGCTTTTGGAGAATTTTGCCATCAATTAGGGAGAATGTGCCTACTGTGCGATATTTTTCTTTCCTCTTTTCTCCTTGCCCCTGTATGAAGGACCAGCCATGACTTCCCCAGCGATTTGCTCTTCTGCAGTGTTGATGGACGTGGTACCAGGCATCGGGAAAAATTTTGTTTCATACAGAGAAGCGCCATAACCCACTGCCCTACCTGTCTGTGGTACCATAACCCACTGCCCTACCCCATAGTCCGTGGTGCCTAGGAGGTGAGGCATTTTAAAGCCACGCTGCAATTTCTCATCTCAGAGTATACAGTCATACAGGGTAGCTGTTTTCAACCTTGCTTGTTTTCGCCTTATTCTGGTTTGGAATAGGATGTATAAAATCCAAGCTCAATGTGCCCGCTAGTGAGAGCCCATTTCTTCCTTCTCCTGGTTAAAGAGGCGCTATCAGAATTTGATATCCGAGTTTATTCTTTTAAATATGGCTAGAGAGAGCCTACTGATGCCACTTCCTAGTGGGAAAAAATCCTTCGCCCCTTCACAGCAACCCCTTCTGTTAGACAGCAATACTACCTAGTGGTGCACATTAACCATCTCCATTTAAGTTGGTGGTATGTGGTAACTTCAGGCCTTGAAGTCCCGCTGCGTGGCAAGAAGAAATGAAGTAGGGGCAGAGGGAGAGCCAGGACTAGTGCTCACACCTGCAACCTTTCCTCAATGCGTCATTTTTCCTGGGGCACCTTCTACTGTGCCAAAAGGCTGCAAGGTTTAAAAACATACGCAGACTATTTGTATCAACTAACGCATACAGTGCACAGGTACAACTAACGGGCCACTCAGCTAAGTGTTACTTGAGTATTAACTTTTCAATAAGTACTTAGGTACAGGCTACTCAACTAAGTATTACAAGGGTTACTGAGCAGGCAGCTGTTGGTCAGGAGGGGAAGTTTTAATTTCCACGGCTCCTTGGAGAGGATCGTCATCTCTTGTCCAGCCAAGCTGCTGTCTGCTGAGTCTCTGTCTTCTTTCTTAGGGTGTTGCAGTGTTTTCCAGCTAACTATTACTGCCTCTACAATTTCACTTCTGCCTGTGTACTTCCTTTCACATGGGTTTAGTTTACACTCTTTTTTGCAGCTGGACAACAACTTTCTAAGCAAAACTCAGCCAAGGCGGCACAGCTGTGCCACCACAAAAGCAAGCCTTGGGTCACAGGTAGCTGAACATCTGGGCTGATGTTTAGCATTTGAACGTTAGCTGCTCATTCCCACCAGGACAAAGGTAAAAGCATAATGTTGCTCTCTGTCGTGACACCTAGACTTGTGTCATGCTGATCATTAACACTGAGGTTTTTTAATTATGATTAGGGCAGGTTAGACTACTAGCTCTTTGGATGTTTTGGTTCCGTCAAGAAGTAGTTCAGGCTAGACAGCTCATAATAACACCAGCAACAGAGTCCTTGAACTAGCCATTGATTATATGACAGAAACTCTCTCAGATAAACACGCTGGTTTTGATTTCTGCAAAATCTTCTAGTGACAGAAGATGTCCCACAGGCTCAGATGGACTGTCCCAGTGGTTGCTTTAACACCTTAAGAAGGATCCAGTGCCCCAGAACACTTTCAGTGAGATGTGCTGGTTTTGAAATAGGCTGTAAAGGATCTGAACAGCAAATTTTGTGGTGGAGTCTTTTGTAGAGAACAAAGAGAATATTAGAATCAACCTTTTGAAAGTTCAGACATACAGGAAGACCAAGCTTTTTGGATGGCAGAGCAGAAAAAAACCCAGATATTTGATAATGAAAAGAAGTACTTACTTATCAGAAGCCACACATACAAAGAATGAAGAATGTGATCTTGGTGGGGCAGCTAGAAAAAACCTCTTTGATTTGCCAGTTAATCAGAATGTACTGCAGAGAAATCAATATAAGGATAATCTCATTTGCTATTTATTTCTGGCTCATATTTCCACAGGCTTTGAAATGTGCATTTCATCAGTCATCTACTCTGGAGAGGAACGGCATGAATTTCAACAGTTCTGCTATTTTTGCCTGCAAAATATTCAAAATTGTTTCTGCAGAATCTATGGGCAGCAGTGGGGGACATTTATTTAAAGACATTTGGAACAATGGATCGCTAGTGATTAAAATAAAAATGGAAATTACATCTGGATGCAGGAGGCAAATAAGTATTGCATTTACAATACTTTGGCATTTTGCATGTATGAATTATTCTTGAGTAGTTGCATTTTGGAAATTTTGAAGCCTGGTTGTCTTTTGAAGCCTATGAAAAATGCAGATTCGTGCTCTTCATTTTATGCTAATCTAAAGAGGTGAAGGAGAACACCAGTTTGTTGAAACAAGGGAATTATCATGTGAATGGGGTGTGTTGGACTTCTCTCTCTCGAAAAGGCAGCTTTCACAGTAGAAACTAAGATTTAAATCTCACGCTGTGATTTTTCTCTTTTCCTATCACCAAATCATGTTACTTGTAGCGCATTAACAGCCTTCAAGCCTGTACCCCACCTGGCTACAGGTGCTGTCATTTTAACTAATAGCCATAATCTACAAATCTAACCATCAATGACCCAACTTCTTTTTTTCTCCCCTCTTCCTAAATTGTTCTTTTGGATCTCAGTTTCAGTTTTCAGGACTGACGGTTATAAAAATACTTACAAAGTAAGAATCTGACTTGGAGACCAGCCTGGACTCTTTCTTTTCTCATCAAATCCCTTTTTTTCAGAGGACTGCACTGTCAGCCTCGCCAGAGAGGTTTGCCTTCAGCGCTGATGTATTCCTTGTGAACAAAACAAGCTTGCAGCAGTATGTTGCTGTGTAAGCGAGATTGCAGTGACACAGGAGAATTAGCGCCTGCTGGAGGGAAAAGACTTGTGGAGACAGTTTCAGGAATGCTTCCAGCACAGGCGGCCATCCACACGTCTAAAACCCCACAGCTCGAACAACCTAGTCACGTACTGTAACATGCCAAGCCACCTTCAGCACAGACTATGACGCTCTTCGCTCACGTGAGGTAGAAACTCAGGGATCTCTGCTGTGAATGCCCTTCCCTGGTGAAAGCAAATTTTTGCCTTCTGAGCTCCTCTCCTCCCTCTCCCCCACCTCCGTTCCCCCAAACTAGCCATGGTAACCTGCCCTGCGTTTCAAATATCTGCTTGCATTTGTGCGATGGCGTGCGTGTTTGCTCTCCTTCGTTGCTTTTTATTTGCCTTTGATTAATGATTGAAGCAAAACAAAACCATTGTAGCTGGTTTTAAGTGCCACCTTTAGCAGAGAATGGAGCTTGCAGTATGCCTGTTCTGGTGGCACATCTACTCCTGCCTCTGCCAGCACGGTTGCTGGGCCACCGGGAGGTACGGAGCACGGCACCGCTCTCCAGCCCAGTCCTACAAATGTGACTTGAGATGATGCTCTCTGCCCCACCCAGCCTGCTTTTTTCTGTGAATACATTCACATGATTTTGAAAACAACGCTTTATTTGGTAATAACATGGAGATTTTTCAGTTTTAGCCTGGTTATTTGTTTGGAGTAATCGTGGTAGTATTCTTGTGAAGGGACACTAGTCCGAGCTTTGTAGCAACTGGTTGTTCCCTCTGCAATGCCTGAGAGCGGTGGCTAAAATCCACTTCTGCAGCACTGCCTGCCGGTTGGAAAGGTGGCAGGAGGTGCACTTATATTATGCAGCTTTAAAGGTTATAAAGCTCTCCTTTCTCCTAGCAGTGACGATGTTTGCCTTTGACTAAATGACTTTTTGATGCAAAAGCTGCTTTGCTGCATAGGGGGAATGCAAGTCACTCAGTAAAACAAGTGTTTACAGTTGTAAGATGACAAAGGTTGTTTGGTTTTGTTTGTTTTTAAAATGGATGTGTACTTGTCTTGATTGCCCTGCTGGGCAATAAAAGTTTTCTAATCAGTTCAGTGAAAATCTTGATTGGTACAGGACTGGTGGTGTTGCTGACTTGCAACAAAATGTAGTGTCTCCCATAAGGACTTATCATAAGACACCTCTAATCTTCTCAAGAGCCAGCAATTCAGGTGGCAGCTGGCAGGAGAATACATGCCACTTTTCAGTTCAAGTCGCCCTGACTGTCCTCTGAAACCAGTAATTGGCGTCATGTTCCTAAATCTGCTTTACATTGTGCTCATTTAAATGAAGCCCCACCTGATGTCTGAATCAGAAAGCTACTGCTATAGTCGCCGTCAGGCTGTGCCTAAAGACGAGATACTTCAACACGGCTGAACAAATCTCACGCGGAAAGGAGTGGGTCTACTGTTACCCTAGTTCCTCCGCAGCTCTGGAGAGGATATGTAACCTCTTTGGTGTTCTGGTAGAAGACCAGAAGACTTCTGGCAGGGAAGCAGGAGCACTTCTCTGCTGCAGCAGATTTACCTCCCTACAGTGGCACAGCCTGACGTGGGGTTTGTGCCCTCAGTGGTGCCAGTAGGCACAGCCGGGAAAGGGAGAGGGGAGCTGGAACAGCCGCTCGATGCGTCTGAGCTGCTTGTGGCCTAATACAGCCACAGGCGCCGGCTGTGCTTCTTGCTTGCTAGACCAACAGGCTCAAAGTTAGGTGGAATTGCAAAGTCCAGATGTTTGCAGACAGCACTCCATGACAACTCAGAACTGGCTTATCTGGAGCCACTAACTGCTGGGCGCCCTTTGGTTCTTAAGCCTGAGCATTAGCCAGGCAGCCGAGTGGCTTTCGGCTGGGGCCAGGACGCAGATCCTTCCTCAGAGCTGTCTCACCTTCCTACCTTCCTTGAAACTGTTTACCAAGAGATGTCTTAAGCTGTTTTTCTATACCATGGATATTATTGTTAGGAGCTCCTTTTGGTTTGTTCAGCGTGGCAAGGCAGAATACCGTGCTGTACTGAGCTGAATGTTTTAAATGCACTTTTCTCCCAAATCCTGCAAGCGTACATGCTTATATAGATGTGCCTCACATTTGTTTTTGTCTCTATTTGAACCTCCATCAAGTCATAAAGATTGAGTGGAATGTCTATATTTTACCAAAAAGAAAAAGGAGCTTATGTGATATAAATATATATGGCCAGCAGACCTTTTGGCAAAATATTTTAATAAAAAGTATTTGTCAAAAATTGTGATGTTGAGAGAAATACATTAATTTTAAACAAATTCCTTGGTGGAGGAAATAGGCTGAGACAATAAATAAATATGGGAACATTTACAGAAAAGTTTCTCAATGTTAATGCTGAGTAACAATATGAACAATGACAAAATATGAAAATCAACTTCATAATTCCTGTTCTATAATCACAGGATCACAGACAGGTTGATGTTGGAAGGGAACTCTGAAGGTCATCTGGTTCAACCCCCCTGCTCAAGTGGGGCCAGCTAGAGCTGGTTGCCCAAGACTACGTCCAGTTGTCTTTGAATATCTCCAAGGAGGGAGACTCCACAACCTCCCCAGGCAATCCGTGCCAGGGCTCGCTCACCCTCACAGTAAAAAAACTGTTTCCTGATGTTCAGAGGGAGCCTTCTGTGTTTCAGTTTGTGCCCATGGCCTCTGGTCCTGTCACTGGGCACCACTGGAAAGAGCCTGGCTCTGTCCTCTGTGCACCCTCCCTTCAGGTATTCGTATACGTTGATGAGATCCCCCTGAGCCTTCTCTTCTCCAGGCTGAACATTCCCAGCTCTCTCAGCCTGTCCTCATAGGAGAGATGCTCCAGTTCCTTTACCATCCTTGTGTCCCTTTGTTGGACTCCCTCCAGTGTGTCCATGTCTCTGTGGTACTGGGGAGCCCAGAACAGGACACAATACTTCAGGTGTGGCCTCACCAGTGCTGAGTACAGGGGGAGGATCACCTCCCTCGACCTGCTGGCAGTGCTGGCAATCATAACAATTGAAATATTTCATTTATTTTCACAAAATTGTTTAGAAGGATGATGCTAAATGATTCTGTAGAAGCAAAACGTTGTACGTTTAGGGTTTCTGATAACTTAGTGAACTCAAACCTGTAAGATCAGAATTGCAACTGTGCTACTCATGAATATGTGAGATGTGATTTGCAAGGCAGATGTAGTTTGACTGAAAAGGACAGGAAAATGTCTTAGAAAGGGGGTGCTCTGCCTAATGTTTTTACAGTCAGAATCTGACCATCACTGCAGCACATCTAAAACATTTCACGCACATAGTAATCACATAATCAGTTTGTGTCGCTTACAACGTGTCTATGAGAAGGAAAGGGGCTCAGTTTCACTTGTATAGCAAGACATTTATTTGGGAGGAACAATATTTAATATTCTTATGGCATTAATTTTTCAGCTGTTACTGAATAGCAATGAAAACATTTTTCATGTAAAAAATACAAACTACAATAAAATAATCAAAGTCTGATGTTAACAGGTGAAAAATTATACAATAGGTTTCAGTGCAACAAAGAACCTGGTAAATACCATACTATTATAACCAGCAAGTCAGGAGACAAAAGGAAAACACCTGAAAAATGCAGCCTTACACCTAGTACTGTTATCCTTCCCTTCACTGTGCCTGGCTCAGAAAGATTATTTTTCACATTAGCAGAACAGGACTCCAGCTTTCACTTAGGTACATTAAAAAAGGATAGTGAGGAGTGACACGAGTCCTCATGTCCCCCTCAAAGTGACGAGCGAGTATCAAGCAGGGGATAATTTCTTAGAGCAACTCCCTCCAGCGCTGCGTTATCTCAGGTGATTGCTCATCCCCAGGCCACCTGGAGGCTTTCTCTAGAGAAGTCCAGCTCACCTGTCTTATCTGGAAACCTGAGATTCAATAGTTGTGCTCCTCCCAGGCTAATAGCTGTAGTGCAAACAAGACGCAGTCCTCTTGAGCTACAGGTTACAGGTACCTAGGCCTGCTTATGCTGTAGCTGCAGCCATGAGTGCACCTGCTGAACCCTTTTTTCCCCCCTTTCCCCTGACTTAGAAAAGTCATCCTGTATTTGTATCTTATTCATTATGCACGTGTAACATCAAACTACCAGAAGTCACTATTGGTGAAGTGGTTAAGGGTTGGTTGAACGTCTGCTGAACACAGTTGAAAATGGCTTTTCAAGGCAAGCATTCAGCAATCTTAATAATAAAAATGGCCTTTGCTCTTCATTCTGCTTTTCGCTGTGTCCATCACACACCACTCCCAGCTTCAACGGAGAAGAAAAGCATTAAAACTACATGGATGATGACATCTTAGTAATCATCTGAGTGTGACACCCTCATGTTTAGCATTCAGTTGCTCAATGAAGCGTAAAGATGAACTTGGACCATCAGTAATTCCATTCTTATCTGTGTCCACATCCATATCTAATCTCTCAGAGCTAATCCATCCTACAACAAAGTTGTAGACCTTAGTGATGGTGCAAGGCGGAGAAAGTTAGGACATCCAGATAGTCATATCTCTGCACAGTATCCATTTTTTACCTGGAGAATGTCATTTTATTACTCCTGTTATCTCAAAGTGCACATCTACAAGCAAACACTGAAGCAAAAGTTTTCTCCTCATCCATGAAGCTCTTGGACTATGCTTTCCCACTGATCATCAGAATTATTTGCAAAATAAGTTGTTCAGTACGTAGAAAAGTTAAAACAAAATTTGTTTGTTTCTCTTGTTAAGTTATAGTATTTTTCAATCCTCATCTTTCAGGAAGCTCAGTATAGAGACCCAGGATATTTTGCCAGATGATACTCCCAGAAAAGCCACCAGCTGTGGACAGCAGCTATTCAAGCCTGAACATTTACCTACTAAATTTACCAAGATCAGATGCACGGATATGCCAAATCAATATGATGCATTTACTTCTCCCTTGGACTATGTATATAAAGACAAATTAAAATGTTGTGGGATTCTTATTAGGCATTGTTCTTGAGCCCCACTATACGCACAGATCTGAGCACCCACAGTTGGATCCTGATGCAACTCCCCACTGTTAAGAGGAACTGGAAACCAGGATCATGATGCAAGAACAGCTGTACAATATGTACCAGAAGAGCTTATCTCTAACTAGTCCTAAAACCTAGTCCTATTATAATCCTGACAGAGGTTTCTTGCATTAGTGAGGAGGCACAGCCTTCCTTTAATGGTTCTTTTCTTTCTCCTTGTAGAACTTCATCTGCTGGAAGTTATGCTTAGGGTTAATTTGTTAAGTCACTGCAAATAGACATAACCATTGTGTTTACCTATTTTCTCATCTAGACCAGTCTATGAGCAAACTATTACAGTTTGCAATAGTTTGCAAACTATTACAGAAAATCAAACAACTTATGTCTTGCTGTTTACTTTACAGAGGAGAGGAACTCTAGAATCTGGCAAAAAGCAGTATTGGCAAAAGGTGAAAAAGTATATCTGAAGTCCAGGATGTCACAACGAGCTTAAAGATTATGTTTAACTTGTGCTATGTAAACCAGTTCAGTTTCTTTACTGTGCACTTCCAAATTCTTAATAAATAAACTGAATAAATATACGGAAATAGGAACAGAAAAGCTTATTGGTTGAATAAAGCAGAAAAGTGTTTTTAACAGAAACATTGGAGAAACTGCCATTATTAGTTTAAATGCCCACTTTCCGTGGGCTCAAGTTAACATTGAAAAAACCCACCAATTCATGTGTAAATCTATAGAGTGAAAAAGCCCAATGAACAGTAAGAACCGTGGGTTAATAAAACATATCAGGTCAGACAAAGCTGACACCCAAATCCACTGTAATTACATGTGTGTTATATAAAGGCATTCTAGTGCATGTAATGCTTATTGATTTCAGAAAAGCACTTGATATGATACTGAGTTATAAAACTTTTAGCATTTGGGGCCTGAGATACAGGGAAATATCATAATAGGTTGAAAATGAGACTGATCGATGCGGAGGAACAAAATGATGGATCACTGCATCCTTGTTGGGCAGAACTGTTATTGAAGCAGAGGCTCTTCTCCTCAACAGAGAGTGGGATGACGCTTTCTCTTGCCAAGACCTGGGAGAGGAGGCAATCAGAAAATGCATTTGAGCTTAACTAAAATGTCTGTTTTTTTTTTTTTTTTTTTTTTTGGAGGAAAATGGCTGAGTATTTGGACTCAGAATTTTTTAATAACTTGTCTGTCTCTTGGCACACAGATACCTCAGGAAAGTGCAGCTTGGGAGCAGGAATTATTCTCTGAAAGGTTTCTAACATTCAGAAAGCTCCACAATGACAAGCACGATAGCTCTTCTTCCCAGTTGTTCCTGGAGCTGAACTTCTGTACTGTTTTGTTTAAAGAATCCCATGAAATGTGTGGATTGTCAAAGAAGAATGTTTTGATGTTTCTGTAAAAACTGTGATGTTTCCTGGAATCTTTAGTTCTCACCTCATGGGTTGCAGTGAAACCAAAAAGCTGGACAGGACAGTCTGTACGGCAGAACTGTGGCGGCTGGGGCGTGAAAGCCTTCGGAAACATGCTTCTCCAGTTGTCCAGCCTGCTTGATTGGGTGTCAAGAACCAACACAGATGGGAACAACTTCCTGTGAAACTATGGTGATTTTCAGACAAAATTGGTGGTTTCTTCTTGAAGATTTGAGTGGATGGAAAACAAGTGTTCTATGCAAAATGAATGAAAAGTGCATTTCTCCCTAGCTGAGAATTTTCAGAGCCTAGAAGACTCCTATCTACTCCCCTGAATGGCAGATTTTATTCCATTTGTCTGAGGATACAAGAACTTCTCCTGCTGCATGGTAAATTCCATGTAGCAAGATCTAACTCCTTTTCAGCTTTTTCCTCGCAAGGCCCCTGTAGGCTTCAATTTCTGCAAACAAAAAGGTGCTGAGATGATTTTCCCCAAAGATAAAGGTATGTCAGGGTGTGGTTGCAGCAACTCAAACTGAAATACAGTTTTGAATTTTCCCCTAGGATACTCCCTAGCAAGGGATGAAAAGAAAATCAAGAGATGGAATTTCTTCCAGGGGCACTCCCCTCCTACCAGTGTCAAACTAACACTGTCCTCCTCCTTGAAGCAGGTTGACAATCCCATTTTAAAGGATCTAGTACAAAACCCAAAGACGTATTTCTTATGTATATCTAGTGACTCTCCCTCAGCTGGTGTTCTTGCAAGCTGTTTCTGGAAGAGAAGATGAAATGTAAATCCTTGGCATCAGTGTACTGACTGCTGGTTAGATTCGGTTTTGCATGTTTTAGATGCGAGTTGGGACCTGGCTGTGTTTTCTTTTGTATATTTGAATGGTAAAAAGGAGCACCAAGACATAGTCTTACGGGGAAGGGGTTGTTCTGGTATGGTTCTGTGCCACCCAATCATAGCTCTAACTCACTTGTTCCAATGGTCGCCCTTAGGGCACAGGTAGGACAATATACTGTGGCAATAAGGATACTCCTCCTAAACAGTTTCCTCATTCCTTTCTGACACCTGTTACTGTGCTTTATCCTGCCTGTTTTCCACCTCGCCGACATTTTTACCTGCCTGCTGGGACAACAGCCTCCTGCCACAGGAGGGTGGAGGACTCTGCTCCTGCTTTTGGGGCGCTGGCAGGGCGCTTGGGCAACCACAAAGACTGGCTCCTGCCCGGAGCCCACAAAGACTTGCCCTCCTTCCCCTAAAATGCATTTGAGAAAGGTGCTGATGTGAAACTCTGTTGGGGAAAGAAAGAGAAAGGAACACCCATGAAATAAAAGGGAAAAGCGTGGCCAATGGTGTAGTGTTAAATAAGACTGGGTAAACTCATAAAGTGAGCTTTCCTCACTGGCGAGAAAAGTGGGTAAACTCTCTTTCTCTGAATTTACTCTCAGTTATTTCAGTGGCAAGGATTTTCGCTCCTGTGTGCCTTAACGATTTCAAAAGAAAATCACCTATTTGTTTTTTTTTCTTAGAGATGAAATTTTTAAGGGCTATTAAAGAATAATGTATCTCTGTCCATTAATATTGGACACACAGGTGGTGTTGTCTGATAGCTGACATCACCACCGTGGTGGCACCAGCTCTACCTACTCTAAAGCAAATTACCACGGATAAGTATGTAATTGAAGGAGTCGTGGAGTACATACTCTAAAAAACACTAACACATCTGAGCCAGCTAATTATAAACACTCTGACAAGCCATGGTATTTTAATTTACACACACAGTCAGGAATTTCTTTAACTTCCTGCCTCTTAGATTTGCTGAATATATATTTTTTTATAGTCCTTGATGGTTCCTTTAAAAAGACTGCTGAACTCTGCTGGTCAACTAACTAGGATGAGGAACGTTAAATGCAAAGGCCACCCTCTTTTCTGGCAAAAAAAATTTGCTAAAGAAACTTTGATTTCTTGGGTAATAGACAAGAATGGCTGAAAATGTAGACTATAATAGTAACAGAATCTAATACTACATGTGCATTCCCAAATGTAATGACCATAGGTACTTTAAACTCATGTCTTTGAGTGCTGTCAATTTTCTGACCGTTATGGGTAACAGTCCATCCAAACTTACCCATCTGAGTGCATAAATATTAGGAAGAGATAAAGTATTAAAAATAAAAACAGATTTTTTTTTAAGTTTAGGAAAGCTTCATTAAGAAACCTTATCCCTTTCTAACTCCATGTGTTCCCAATGTGGCTTTACATGATCCGCTACTTGAATCTACCTTTGAAAGCATATAACGGCAGGTGGGAAAATACAGTGGTGTTATTGAGAAAAATTAGTACTATGAAGAGAAGGAATTTATATGAAACATCACACCACCCTGCACTAGTTTTTCCTGTTCTGTGCTGTTTTTTTCTGTCATCTTGTAAAATGTACTTTGGGACTGTAATTCTCTGTGTGAATTTCCTCCAAATAACTGTTATTGGTTACTGTTATTGTTAGTGTTTCAATTGTATTATATCCATTCTCAATGAGTGCTTCCGAGCTTTAAGATGTAAGGGTTACAATAACTTCAATACAGGGGTTTTTTTAGTTAAAAAAAATTACTATGAATTCCACAAAGGCAATGTGTCTAGAAAACACTAATAACCATGTTTTCCTGGTTTAGAGTTTAACATTCCTTTTCCCCTCCTCTGACATCCATACAAAGAAGTTCATTATGCTGAATCCCCTGCAGCTAGTTTATAGACCTACCAAGTATTCTGCAGTGAAGAAAAACAAGCTTTGCTAAGGAGATTATGGCTCTGGTGTTTCAACAATCTGAAATGTTTGCTGCGAATAAATCTTAATTGGACAAAACATTAAATGCAAAAGCTTTGCTCCCTGAAAACAGAAGTGCATGTAATACAAAGGTCCTGAAAGAACAAGATCTGGAAATGTAACAAAAATGTGACTGCCAAATTGTTCAGATGAAGTTTTGCCACAAATTCCTATAGGAATAGGGGTGAATCTCTAATTGTAACCAAGCATTAAGAAAACTCAAACTTAGGGAGACCTTTCTTTTCCCGTAACTTAATTTTCTGACTACTAGTCATACAAGTGTTTCTTATTCATCCCTGCGGAATCCCATCCACTGAATTCCTGTATAAATACTATTTACACGCATAGAGATTAAGCAGCAAAGGCTCTTCCATGTATGCTCCACCATTAGGGGACACCCCCTCCCCATTATACCCAAAGCACAAAACTAGGGGAGGCCAGATTTTAAATACCAGCACTGAAGTCAGTGGGAAGCAGCCAGCACTTAAAACTTCGGAGGGTAGGAAACACCAAAAAGCTTTTTGTTACGTAAATAAGCTCTGCATCAGATCCCCTGGTTTAGGGAATCACTCTGCAGCAAAACCTGATATTGCCTCTCAAAGTTTCTGTAGTTCGTGAGTCGGAAGCATTGATTTTACACCAACTCCAATGCAGAAAACCAAGAAAAATAATTAAAGCAAGGTTAGCCACTCGGACTCAATTATCCATCTCCTTTGTCACGGTGATGACCCAACAAAAACTGATCGGATGTGTCAGGCTGGGGCTCCTTGGGAGCTCCCTGGGGCAGGTGGACAGGGACAGTGGGGCCGGGTGGTGCCCTCGGGGCCAGGACACCCCAACCATCTCATCCTCAGTGTAGGGTTCTGGCAAGCGTCCATACCCAGACCCTAATTCACTTACAGGTGCTGAGGTTTCCAATTGCCTGCACACCCAACATTTCTTAACTGAACGGGTGTTAGGATTTGAGAAACCCATAACAACTTATTGTCGTTTAGACAATTATTCTATGACCCCTCCCCACCCAGGAAGAGGAATGGGGAACAAAACAAGGAAACCCGGGGATTGAAATATAAACAGATTTAATAGAATAAGGCTAGATAATAAGCATTAATAATGCTGAAGAACCAATATTGATCCCGATACCAATATAAAATATACAAGGATTATACTCATCCAATTCTGTCAGTAGGACTCTGTGCACTCCCAGCAGTGGACAGCGAATGTCCGATACTGCGAGTGCTTTGGGAGGAAGGGAAGGGCTCAGGGGTCCAGCACCAGGGCAAGAGGTCCTCTGGATTGCCACCATCAAGGGAGAGCGAACTTCGCAGCAAACTTACTAATTTAATAGAATGTGATGTTCATGGTATGAAATAGTCTTGTTGGCCAGCTTGGGTCAAGTGCCCAGGTCTCGCTCCTCCTCGTCCCCACACCTGGCACGCTTGAAAATGCCGAGACCTTGAAACCCACACACCGTAGCTGGCTACAAAGTAAATGTTTTCACAAATTCAGACACCAGAGTCTTCTAAAAGTGCAATTTTCCCAAGTTTTACAAGAGAAATTAGTCCTGTATCACTCAAAACCAGGACAATGAGGACCAAGATGTTCTGGCTACTAAAAGGCAATGTAGTACTTAAGCATTGTTAACTGTTGTATTTTTTGAGGCTGAAGTGCAATCATAGTAGGATTACTTAAAAATGTGGAAGGTATATAAAATGAAGTGGCTTAAATTTTGACAATGTATCATACTTTGAAGTTGCTAATGTAATCTTAATTTGGGGAAACATTGTTTTGTCTTTAACACAAAACGATATTATTTTCTGCCAGATAATTCCGCAACTCATTTCAGAGTTATGCTACAGATAAATCAAAATCAAATCCCGAAGAGTATGTAACAAAAGTTTTAAAACGCTTTTCCTCATCTGCCGAAAAAGCTTCAGAATTACAGGAGATGTTTCATTTTGCCAGCCTTGATTACATGACATGCCTCTTCAAGGTGGTCATTTCTATAACCTGCTATTGAAGTGATTTTAAAACGTCTTCCAGCTATTAGAAGTTATTTTGTACATTAGGTCAGGATTTCTCAATCTCAAATTCTATGAGGACAATCACAGTAGGAAGGATGGAGAGAGACTTTCAGTAACTGAAGAGTACCTGTTTCTTTTGTGAGTCAGTTATAAAATTAGAGTAATATTATCTTGTACATGCTGAAGTTTATATTGAATTCATTGGAGGAAAAAAAAAGAAGAATTTATGACCACTTGTTTGTCATCAGATGCATTTGTCACCTGTGTACCTAAATGGCATCACAGCAAAGCAGGAAAAAACAGACAGTGATTTAATTCAGCAGTACGTTTCAGCTCTCAAATACCCAGCTTCACTTTTGATTTTAGCAATCAAATTTAATTTTAATTGTATTCAAGTCCTTTCTCAGATAAAAATGGACTTTTCCGGAAATTGTCAGTATTAGCAAGAGTTGAAACTTGGTGGGCACTGGAGGTGGACTGTCTTCACAGGGAGTACAGGGCTGCAAGAGACTCCGTTGGGTCCCACTACAGTAGGCCTCGCACTGTGATATGGTGGAGTCTTCCACCTTCAAACCTCGCTTGAAACTTGCTTCATTACCTAAACGCCAGTCCCGCACACAACATTTTATGGGCTGGCTGAGGCGGATTAACTGATCGATTCCAAAGGGTACCCCAGCGCTGGCTGCTGAGCGCGTGATTTCTGTGTGCAACAATAAACGTGGTCACTGGGTCCGCCACCACCACATCAGGAGCTCAGTTTTGGTGAGCTCTCTCTTAGAAAGCAAGGACCTGTCCTCATGCCCCGTTTCAGCAGAAAATGTAATTAGGTATTGTTTTTTAAACGCTTCCTATCTGGACAAGTAACAGATTAAAACAGACTCCGTTGCAAACTACATCTCCTGACATCAAGTAACGTAACCTCCGTTAAAATCCAGTGCTGTTCAAATAATATAGCTGGGCTTTTAGGTGCAATGTATTTTCTGCAATAATCCCATATAAATGGAGCATGCAGTAACATTTTCCTTCCCTGTACGTGGTTCCATGGCGATAGTGTGGCAGCAGCCACGTAGACTACACAAAATTCTGGCCTTCTCAGTGAAATTTTCACGGGAAGTATTACGGTCAGGAAAAACATCTAAAAGCTCTTGGGAGCGATTTAAGCAAGGCAATATGGCTGTTTCTACTGAAAGGCAGAGGTGTGCACGCATACCAGCGCGCTGTATTTAGGACAGCAAAGGAATGCAAGTTTACAGGTCTGCCTCACCAAAGGCATCTGGGGAGCATTTGAGGGAGTTGGACTCGGTGATCCTGATGAGTCCCTTCCAACTCGAGATGTGATAGGGACCTTTACAGGCTTCAGAGGTGGGCCCGTGCCAAATCCGTGAAGTTCAACCAGGCCAAGTCCTGCGCCTGGGTGGCAGCAATCCCGAGCACAAATGCAGGCTGAGCAGCCCTGAGGAGAGGACTTGGGGGTGTTGCTGGATGAGAAGCTCACCATGAGCCGGCAATGTGTGCTCGCAGCCCAGAAAGCCAGAAGCATCCTGGGCCGCATCAGAAGCAGCATGGCCAGCAGGTGGAGGGAGGTGATTTTGCCCCTCTGCTCCACTCTGGTGACACCCCACCCGGAGTACTGTGTCCAGCTCTGGGGCCTCCAGCATAAGGACACGGACCTGTTGGAGCAGGTCCAGAGGAGGGCCACGAAGACGATCAGAGGGCTGGAGCACCTCTGCTATGAGGACAGGCTGAGAGAGTTGGGGCTGTTCAGCCTCGAGAAGAGAAGGCTCCAGGGAGACCTTACAGCAGCCTTCCGGTATCTGAAGGGGGCCAAAGACAAGAAAGCTGGGGAGGGACTTTTTACAAGGGCATGTAGTGATAGGACGAGGGGTGATGGCTTCAAACTGGAGGAGGGGAGATTTAGACTAGGGATTAGGAAGAAATTTTTCACTGTGAGGGTGATGAGACACTGGAACAGGTTGCCCAGGGAAGCTGTGGATGCCCCATCCCTGGAAGTGCTCAAGGCCAGGCTGGATGGGGGCTTTGGGCAACCAGGTCTAGTGGGAGGTGTCCCTGCCCATGGCAGGGGGGTGGAACTAGGTGATCCCGAAGGTCCCTTCCAACCCAAACCATCCTGGTTCTATGGATGTCACAGGCTGGAACCGCACTGTGCCAACGCCGTGCCGGGGCCGCGCCGCCAGCCGGGGCCCAGCTCCTGCCCCTCCCCTTCCG